>LR749956.1:0-190179 GCA_902729485.2 Mus minutoides | reverse complement strand
TCTCTGAGGATTGTATACATTCTCTGAGGATTGTATACATTCTCTCTGAGGATTGTATACATTCTCTGAGGATTGTATACATTCTCTCTGAGGATTGTATACATTCTCTCTGAGGATTGTATACATTCTCTGAGGATTGTATACATTCTCTGAGGATTGTATACATTCTCTGAGGATTGTATACATTCTCTGAGGATTGTATACATTCTCTCTGAGGATTGTATACATTCTCTGAGGATTGTATACATTCTCTGAGGATTGTATACATTCTCTGAGGATTGTATACATTCTCTCTGAGGATTGTATACATTCTCTGAGGATTGTATACATTCTCTCTGAGGATTGTATACATTCTCTGAGGATTGTATACATTCTCTCTGAGGATTGTATACATTCTCTCTGAGGATTGTATACATTCTCTCTGAGGATTGTATACATTCTCTGAGGATTGTATACATTCTCTGAGGATTGTATACATTCTCTGAGGATTGTATACATTCTCTGAGGATTGTATACATTCTCTGAGGATTGTATACATTCTCTGAGGATTGTATACATTCTCGTTCTGCCGTTCTGCACAGTGGGTTGGTTTTCATCTGGCAGGAAGGACAGTCCCAAGCACTACTCATGGGCCCCTTGTTTGCATGTTGCCTGTCTTGGATGTTGTCTTATCTTCTGTATTAAAGCATGTTGTTGACTTAGATTACCCAGTAGCAAGGCCTAATGAAGCTTCTTACAAGCTCTGGAAGACAGACATCCTCAGAAAGAACTTGCCATTCGACGAGCATAATGGGAGTAAGGTTACAGGAAAAAAGAAGTTTAAGGCTATTTGTCCAATGAACAACAACAAAAAAGAGTGTTTTATTTTTCCATTTTTTTTGGTCTTCTTCCTGCCACAAATAATTTCTCTTTAGAAATTAAAATAGTCTTAAAGAGAATAACGGCATGTAAACATGTATTTTACATAAAATAGACTCAAGAGACATTAATTTTTGTGTATTCATGTCTATCTTTTCCCTAAATACGATCACATATTAAGTATTTGTGCTCCCTTAAGAGGGGATTTTAAACATTTATTGAAAAGCACCAAATATTGACCCTCATGATAAACATTGAGTAAACTGTGCTAGATACAAAAACAAAGAGAAGTTTCTAGAAGCTCAGATTTCTAGGAAGGTCAGTTATGTTCACTTGTTTTTAAAACCTGCAAATTTTTCATCATTTCCAGTGATGAAAATCTCAGATGCAAAAATGCAGGAAGTGTGTTGGCAATGTTGAGGTTATAGACTTGTTTCTGCATGTGAGAACTGCACTATAGAAGGTAAGACACCTTTGACTAGCCTGTCAGTCAAATTCATTCTCTCCCCCATTACCTTTCTTTCTCCTTTTCTTTTTAAATCCAGTGGTAGAAATTTGAAGAACATTTAACAAATAATGGGAATAACTCTGCTCCCTGAGTCAAGATAATTGATTTCAAGAGCAGAGAGCCTAGCATTAGGTGTATAAGGTCCTGAAATCCTTAGTGCTCACTGTAGTTGATTGATTTTGTCTATATCCTTTGAAGTTATTGCTACATGTTCCTGGATACTTTCTCTATGCTCCACATAGCAGAGTCTATCAGCCAAAACCTTTGAAAGTGTCTCATTTGGTTCTTCATTTACACACACACACACACACACACACACACACACACACACACACAGCCTTTCCTAAGACAAGTTCAAAGTTGGTCAAGGCTATATAATATAGCATGTTGCTTTGATAAGGTACCTACAGAGTAATAATGCTATAGTTTGACAACTGTAGAAGTAGTTCCCTCTATAAATATCATCCTTTTTTGACATAGAACATATTTAAAAAGAGATATTCAATATCCAATTATTCTTACAAGAGAATTATCTTATTAATTTTAAGAAAATTTAGCTTTGTTTCTTTGTTGTCCTTTTTTGTTTGTTTGTTTTTACTTTTTTGTTTTCAATAAAAGGGGAAAGGGCTGAGAGAGTATCTATGCTGGTAATGGCAGTATTCTTTGCTGGGTAAGATTCCCTGTATAACAGACAGAGTAATTTGCCACCAAAACCAGAGTTAGCTCTACCTAATTCTTCAAAGTCCCCAAAGCCACTTAAGCAAGGTGTTTCATTTAATTAAATATACAAGTAAATTAGACATCTCCACTACACAAGACTTGCTGGAAATGTGGTAGAGCCTCAAAGGAGTAGTGTTTATTCACCTGGATTTGGACTGTCTTTATGCCAGTTTGCTCTTCCTTGGGAGACAGTCCAGAGCAGTGACTGTGAAATCAGCCTGGTTTCATTGCTCAGCAGCAGTGGAAGCCCAACCTAACTTATCTTTCCTCATATCCCAGGGCATGCAACTCCAAAAGGCTGAAATGCTTCATCAAGTCTTCAAATGAACTGATCTAGCTCTCTTTTCACCGTACAAATTAACATCAAACACATGGCTTGTGTACTTTTCTCAGGCTTTTGTGCATTTTAAATCTGCACAGGAGCCCACCCACACATGGGTTCTTATTATCAGGCTAAGCAGTTGCCCATTATGCTAATATTCGGGGACTTTGAAGAGGGTAGAGAAAGAAAAGGAGGGAGGGAAGGAGGTAGTAAAAGAGAGGAAAAGGAGAGAGGGAGAGGAAGGGAGGGAGTGAGGGAGGAGGGAGGGAAGAAGAGTGAGAGAGGAGGGAAGGAAAGAGAGAGAGGAGGGAAGGAAAGAGAGAGAGAGAGAGAGAGAGAGAGAGAGAGAGAGAGAGAGAGAGAGAGAAAGCAGGGATGTCCCTGGGAAGGCTTCAGTGAGCAGAGTGATTGTTGGCTTTGAGTAAAACTCATTTGGATCTTAAGTTCCCTTGTGGAGGCAGTAGGGAGCTTGCTGCCAGAGACCTTGTCAAGAGTCTGCTGCAAGTACCACCTTAACAACTCCAAGTAGTTGAAATGGTCATTTGATGTTCAAGGGTAGAGAGCTGGGCATTCTTGCTGTTGATAACATGATCTAGGACTGTGACTCATAAGTTTGTACCTGACAGCACCTTGGAAACAATTGGCCGCATCAAAGAGATGGGCTCAGAGACTTGTGCTGTCAGAATTAAATGAAACTGAGGGTTGTTTATGAACTCAGGGTTGACAGAAGAGACTAAGACACCTAAGACACTTGTCAGAAAGTTCACATCTATTGCTGCTTTCGAGTGCCCCGACACAAGCTGAAGCACACACACACACACACATACACACACTGAAATGTGTGGCTTTAAATATTTGAAATTTGGGTTGTAAGATGGCTTAGTGGGTGGGTGCCTGATGACCCAAGTTCCATTCCCTGAGAGTCACATAGTAGGGGGGTGGGGGGGTGGGGAGTCAGCTCCTGCAATTGCCCTCTGACCTCCACGTTCATAAGCTGGCAAGTGCATGCCTGTGCACATAAGTGAAATAAAAACATGTTGAATTGTCTTTTGATTCTGGGGCCCATGAGACTGAGGCACACTGATAGCAGGCTGTGACCTGAAATCTGCAAGAAACTATGTCTTGCCTGTTTTCTAGCTTCCGGTGATGACTGCAAATTTGGGCTCATTTACTACACTCCAGTCCCATCTCTGGCACCATAGTGATGTGGTATTTTTCTTGTCTCTATCTTCATATTTTAGTCAGGGAAAATTGGATTGACTTATGGTTCTTATTCTAATTAATCAAATAGTCTAGAAACAGACTCAGAATGGAGCTGGAGGATAATTTAGAGTTAAGAGAAAAACAGAGAAGGCTATAAATCTATGGTTTCAGCAGCTGCAAAGTAGGGGGAGATGGAAAAAACTAAGAAACTCATCCTTTGTGAGTTAGAGTCCACAAAAGCTAACATGTTCTGCAATGGAAGGGCACAGCCAGCTCTATGGTAGAAGAGTTGGTAGGGTGGTTGGAGAATTTCAGAGAATACAATACAATAAAAGAAGGCAAACTCAGACAGAGAAAACACACTGAAGATTTTGAAAAGGAGAAAGGAAAATTACACCTAAAAGCAGACAGGCTGAGTAATGAGTATCTGCCAACTCTTGCACATGGGGAGGGGCTTTGGGGAAGTGTAATGTATAATCACACCGAGGCAATGATTAGTTCTTCCATCTCCTAGCATGTATGCAGGTGAAATTGCTTTCCTGGGATACAGACTCCTGGATAAATGATTGGTGGTCATGGCTTGATTTATACTTAAGGGAAAAGACAGGAGTATGTAATGTTCTAATTGTTAGAGCAGATTATAATGTCACATCTCCATCCAAGGCCAGAGGCATTCCTTTTCCTGTCTTTCTTCTTCTTTTTTTAACCAGGAGGGCTGCGAGGAAGTTGTGATAGTATCCCTTCTAGTGTTACCATGGAAACAAGGAGAGGTCCAAAGATGACCACGAGGCAGGGGTCCATTCTCAATACCATCAAAGGTTTTTAATTCCTGTCTAGATAACAAAATTGTCTTTCCTCTGTGTATCTACTAGTGTTCATGTTTTCTTTTATTTAATGTCACTGGTGATTGGAGCTGTTTCCACTCTAATTAAGTATAATATAATCTTTCTAGTTACATATCAAGAGACTATTTACAGATCAAGTTTCATTTTAACTTTCCCAATGGACATAAGATGTGGGTGTGGGGTCTCTAACTTAGAACATCCTTTTATGGAATCTCCATTTCCCCACAGCTGCTTCACTGAAAATCAAAACCAATTTCCAGGATGGTTTTGCCAGATGGGAACTCATCTTGATTATGCTCTAAATATGAAGGCAGAGTATCCCATGCTACAGGTCATGTGTCACAAATGAATGTGGCTGATTCTTTCAGGCTACTGGGTATAATTTTCCGAACTATATTTTTAGAACACTAAATAGATTCCCCTGACATTTCCTGACGTGTCCAAACTCACCCCACACTGACACATGAGCCTTCACAAATCCTGCTACCTAAGTCAATTTCACAGACTGACAGTACCAGCCCATGCTCAATGCTCTCCAAGACTGTCATTCATTTTAGAAACATTTTAGATTTTTCCTCAATGTTGACATAAACATACAGAAGCACAAGCTGCTCAGCTTTAACCAAGCTTGCAGGAGAATGAGAAAGCCCTCCTGACTACTCTTACATGCCATGCTCATTTGCTATTATTAGACATTACCCAGTGACAATAGGTTTATAAAGAATACTCTGGGCAGGAAGTGAATATAAAAGAAACTTGCTCTTCTTAGGTCTTAGACACTCATAGCAAAATTAAAACTTTTTTATAAGTAAAGATTTAGATGTTAGCTTCCAACAAATACATTCTAAGCTTTAAACGCTCCTTTCTATTATGGGACTATAAATGTAAAGGATACAAGTGTAATGAATTTTAAATGAGTAACTTAATTATAAATATGCACCACTAAGTCCCAAAAAGGACAAAAAAATAGGCCCTTAATGCCAGAAATGAGAAGGTATGTGAACCCTGATGGACATGGTCATCAGGGCAAATGCATGCCATATGAATTAGTTCTCATAAAACTTAACATATTTGGTAGTAATTCTATTCTTTTTTCCTTTTCCTTATTAATGACATATTTTTTGTTATATTCTTTTTCAGCCTCTCTTGAACCACAAAATAAACAAGCCAGAAAGCAATGCAAACTTGTACTTAGATTTTCTGTTCCTGGTAGTCAGTGTGCCTCATGATGTTCCTATCTGCTTGGTTTTTATCAGCTTTTGTTTGTTGTTGTTTTTTTTGTTTGTTTGTTTGTTTTGTTTTGTTTTGTTTTCCCAGTATTCTAGTTTGCTGTCTGACACTGTGACAAGCACTTGACCAAAAGCATCTTCAGTGTTGAAAGGATCTATTTGGCTTACACTGTTTATTGTTTAGTGAAGTCTAACTTGAACAGAAACTTAGAAGTACAAACTGAAGCAGAGGCCCTGGAGGAATAGTGCTTATTGGTCAACGCAACCTGCTTCGTAAAATAACAGGCACCCATCCACAGTAGCCTGGGCCTTCCCACATAAATGCTAAACTAAGAAAACGCACCACAGATGTGTCCATGGGCCGATCTGATGGAGTTAATTCTTCAGTTAAGAGTCTTCCTAAGGCTCAGTTATAACTCTCAGGCAAAATCATTGTCAACATCAGTCTTGCAAAGAAGGTTTAAGTGAGAACAGGTGGATCTCATTTTTCCTAAGCAACTTGATAATGGTGGCCTCTTATTGTCTAGTCCCTGTGGTACTTTCATGGTGGTACCATATCTTATCATTATAGATAATAATGGTTCTCTTCATGTGTAGATTTATTCAACTAGTTCTACAAATGACTTTGATTTTATGTCCTCCACAATGCCTACTTTATTTCATAATTGGAAAAAAATTGTGTCACTTTTTACTTTCCTCACTTTCTTTAAAAGTATTTTACCTTTGCCACATCCTTCTCTTCACAGAACTTCTGCCAAAAGTGTGTTTGAACTCTTCATTTGTAACTCTATGCTCTTAACTGTCATTGTGTGTTTGAAGACAAAAAAAAATCACCTGCCCTATACTCAAGAGGATTCTTGATCTGTTCTTTCTGAGCCGTTTCCAATGTTACTTTTACTATGTGCTTGAAGCCCTATAACTCTTTTTGGTTTGTTTGTTTGCTTTTTAATGTTGCTTAGATACCAGAATAAGTGGTGATGCTAGTGTTAGCCTCAAAAAACCCAGTAAGGCTTATGGACAAGGACAGTATATAGTGAAGGCAGACAAAGCCTTGCAATGATTTCATAAGCCAATATTTCCGTAACTGCATAGCTATTTAAAATGCATTTCCATTAAGCTATGTCTTGGTGGTGTCATCAGGAAGCATACTCCAGACTCTCAGACTCACTTCATAACAAAGAAATATTCTCTTCAATCATTCAAGGCCTCATTAAAGGTGAGAATCTGTGAATATACATAAAACACCCATTGAGGGACCCACTGCCTAATATCACCTAGAATATGCAATGGAGTTCAGAAGAAAGTTTTGATTATGACAGGAAGATTTACTTTTAAAAGTAACCTATATGTATACTATGAAAAGGAAATGTATAAACAACAATTTTTTGCCTCTTTCATCCCTCTTGAATCATAGCTAGATTCTTGCCACCTACATTTTACCTGTGTTCTCTCTCTCACCCTTTCCCTGAGACTACATATTATAGAGGAAGGCAGAAATAAAGGAATGCTCCTTTGGGCATCCAAACCAAAGCTTCTGTGGAAATGGGGTTCCTTTGATGTCTCAGGAACATAGCCTACCTATGACTGAACCAATTGCTGTTCATGTGTAAGATTTCTTTTGTAACTCCCGGTATGTTCTGGAGCCCTGTTTCAAGTTTAGACACTGACTGGGACAGAGGACTCATGCCCGGATTCTCCGACTCAATGTCATCATGTAGCTCTAACGCCTTTCTACTGCTGGAAGAAATGAAGGAGGATTCCTTACTGTTAAAGAGTAAAACTTCATCAGAAGATGAGAGAGCAGAAGCTCCAGGCTCTGCAGCAGAATCTCCCTTGAGACCAGGTACTCCTCACTCCTCGTGGCCATTTCTCACTGTGGGTCCAGTTGGGAAAGTTGGAACAGTACCTTCTTGTACCTAGAGGACTCTTACACCCCACTTATCAAATAGTGTAATGGTTTTGCCCTTGCGGGGGAGGATAGAACCTCTCAGGGATGCTTGTCTCTCTGTGCACAGCTTCACTGATATTATTTTAGTGTGTCAGAAATTCCTACCTCAATTCCTTCCCCTCTTTCACAAACTCCTTTTATGCATTAAGACCTCCTAGGAAAGGTGTCAGAAAAAGAGTACAAGTTTTTGTGTGTGCTACAGGCAATATTGCCTCTCCGAAGGAACATTATACATATAACATAGGCCGTTCAATAAAATCTGTTAGTGGGGAAGATGGGGTGGGAAAGCTCATTTAAACCAAATAAAGAACAAGGAGATAGCTTATCAAGTAAAGTACTTGCCACACAAGGGCTGCAGCTCAGATCCCTAGCACCCAAGTGTAGGGCAGGTAGGTGAGGTGGCTAGCCTGTAAGCCCAGCACTACAGAGTTAAACAGGGGACGCTGGAAAGTTAACTGGCTAATTAGACTAATCAAGAGCAATCAAGAATGATATCCAATGCCAAACTTCAACTTTGACAAATATGTGGACATGCATGTTCCTCCACACACATGTGCCACATCTGTATACACATCCACTGTATACACATACACCTAGAGAGTACAGAAAATTATGTGTTTATGTGAGTGTGTATATTCTTACTTTGTGCTATGTAAGCAAAATTTGTGTTTCTCTTTTTTTTTGTTTGTGTTCATGTACATGTGCCAGCGTGTACCTACATCTGAGTGTTCATGTGCATATGTGTTCATGTACATATATTTGTACACATTGTGGTTTTATAAATCTCATTTTATTTACTGTTATCTATCAATAATGATATACCCATCATTTAATCTTTGGTGACATCTGGTTTTGTACATTCAGTTTAGTTCATGTCCTTAAAGATAGCACAAATCACTCTCCTATCAGTGTATAGTACCATGGTAGTATATAGATCATGAGAGAAGCTGAGTTATGTACTGTGGGATTTCTTACAAATTTTCCATATTTCCCACTTGGTTCCACATAAGCCAAGTCAAGAAACATCATCAATTATGAGAACAAAGACTTATAATTTAACAACTCTTCCTTCCTCTGTTTCCTCTGTCCTGCAATTGGCCATCCCTGGATGGTGCAATCTGTGAAGTGCATGACATGACTTCCGTTGACATTTTGGCTTAACCTAAGGAAAAAAAATGTTAGCAATTTGTCAACAGAGTTAGCCCCTGAGAGCTCTGCTTTTACAGACCGAAGCCCTGATTGGCACCTGAACTTTAGAAGGTTTATTCAATGCTACAGAACTCTGGCATTTTCAGGTTACTCTTCAATTCAGAAGTTTTGTATATGTTTTACCCAGTGATCCATTGCTCACCTCTGCTTAGCCCCCTAATCCCCTCACTCTTGAGGTCAGCACCTCCTAGAGAGTTGCTATAATCAGGGGCCCTAGTGCAATACCACAAAGCCTGGTGATGGCTGGCTGGCTGAGACAACACCTATGTCCCAGCTCCACTGGTGATGATACCTTTTATCTGGACCTCCCTCTGCCTACCTTACCCTTTCCCATGTCTACAATTACATCTATTTTGTGCTCCTTAGAAGACTGTGCTTTCACACTATTCAAGAAATTTTATGTAACTCATGTTTACAAGTAATAAAAGGTGACAAGTAGGGAGGACCGATATTCCTCATAGACCCAAAGTACCACACTAACGTTTAAGGTGAGGACTCTACTCTTATTTAATGTGATTAAACGGTGAACACACTCGTAACGAAACATTTACGAAACTATGGACACTTTTCTGTAAGGAATCAAGTTTTCAAGAATGATGTCACATTGCCATAAGTGTGGCTTGTTTCTGTGGGATGAAGGTGGAGAGAAATGGACAAGTAGCAAGCAGCAGAAGAGAAGTAATCAGAAATTAGACCTTGTTGCATTCTTTCTGTACTAATTTGGTGCTTTAGGTGGTAAACTCATCATATGTTGCAGTATCTGTGAGCATAGAAGGGACTTAGCTTCAGAGGATGACAGACAAGGACAGGCATTAGAAACTGATGAGAACACTACTATTTACTATAAGGGATCAGACAATGAAGGTTAGACTTGTTCAAGTATAAAAATACATTCATCCTCTATGGCATCAGAAGTATATAAAGTACCTTAGATAGCTGTGTTATTGAGGCAATACTAGAAAATGAGTAATATGTGTGCTGATTACAGACCTGTTCTAGAAATGGTTGTGAAGCTTTGTTCTCACTTCCACCTTTGTGCCTAGCTGAAAGACAAGGAATTCTAGCTGGTGGACCAAGGATTGATACCTGACCTACCACTATACATAAGGGAATATGTTGGAAGTGAAGAAAAGTTTATGACTGGTATATAAGGATTGGTTACAAGTGCTTAAATTCTTCTATATTTCTCAACACGAATTTGGAATAGATAAGTATTCAAATAGTAAAATGCCTTTCTGCAGTGGCAAACACCCAAACACTTTAGCTATTTAAAGTAAGTGAATATTTTGATTGAAAGCAAGATATTTTAGTCCCTGACAATGACTTCTTACATAAATGACAAATATTAGAATCTCTACAATAGTAGAAAAGAAGATCATAAAAATATCTGAAGTAAAATTTGTGTGCATGGCTGCCCACCTGAGAACACTGGGATAGATAGTAGTACGTGTAGTAAGCGGTGGCTCTTGTGTATTTCTGACTGAAGAGGAGTCCTTTTGTAAAGGCATCCAGACACTATAAGGGATCAGACAATGAAGGTGAGACTTGTTCAAGTATAAAAATACATTCATCCTCTATGGCATAAGAAGTATAAAAAGTACCTTAGATAGCTGTGTTATTGGCAATAACTGAGCAAGAAGATGTGGCTGTTCGAATGTTGGAGAACAATAATGTAGAGGTAGACATGGTGAGAGAAGAGAAGCTCCACACCTGAGACCCGTCTTTAATATCTAAGGCCATGTGATAATGATAGGCTTATCCTACATGTCTCGTACAAGAGACTTTACAAGAAGCTCTCAGGCTACTGTATGCTACTGAGCCAGTAAGCAGACTTGGAAGAGATGAAGAATGTAAAGAATAACTTCTAAAGTGCCTAGAATTGTATGATCTGATTCAAGGCAGAGGCATAGAACCATATTTTATTTTACTTTTTCAATAGTTACTTTCTGTTACAGACATAGGGAAGGCAAAGCTTTCCCAGAAATTAGCCTGGATGCTCTGACTCCACCTAATTATTTGGATGAAGCTAAGGACGACATACCTGAGGGAGTAGGGAATTGGGAGAAAGGAAGCATAACTTAAAAATTCTAGAGTTAGCATAATGAGATGATCTTAGCCCTCTCTTCTCCAACAGGGGCTGGGGGAGGACAAAGAAGATTAAAAATCAGGGCAGAAAGTGATGTAACTGCACTAATTAAATGTAACCTTCAGAACTGCTGGCCTTGGCTAGGGACCAAAGATAGTAGAGTCGTATGCCCTGTCCCCAATCATCACACTTGTCCCTCAGCAATAATTAAGGGGATCCACCACTTTATATGAACTTAGGGGCAAACCAAAGAAGGAGGAACAAACTACTGATTTGTTTTCTATACAGTCTTGGGATGGAAGAAATATAGTTGCATCTACACTCTGAAGACAGTTTCTAGTAGACAATGTCCCTTAAAAAATAGCCACAAAGGCATATACAAATGACCCAAATAAGTAATTTTTTTTGAAAAGGTTTTCAATTGATAGTGGGACTTGGGAGAAAAGAGAAAGAAGTACAACAGTATCTGGCAGCTTTTTTTTTCCATTCAGAAGTTTATTAAATGTTTCTTGATATCCTTCTCCAATTATGTAAAAATAAAATTCTGCCAAAAAGCTATGTAGAAATTACAACTTTCCCCTTCTCTGGACCCCAATTTGAAAATTTACAATTTTGGTTGGATGACAATATGAATAAATGTGTGGAATAGTATTAAAAATGTGTAGAATGTGAGAAAAATATATTAAGTAGGAAGTAGGTTAATGAGGTCTTACTACACAGGACGATATCAAGTTGTTTATTTAGACAAGTGTGCAAGAGGAACTCAAGATGGCCTCCTTAGTGGAAGGATAGTACAACTTAGCACCCTAGGAACTGATGGCCATGCAAGGCAAGACAAGAGGTGAGAGAGCCACAGGGAGGAAAGGCCTCGCAGTCAGCAGTGGTCATGCTGCCAGCTTTGATTGGAGACACGGATCTATTTTGTAGTAGAAATGATGGTTGTACTTGGAACAAGCAAATGTCACATGTGCAAACTGAACAATGAGAACAATGAGATAAAGTCATCCTTACTTACCTAGGCCCTGTGATGGTTATTAGCATTCTTACTCCACTATTGTAATCATCTCTTCCTGGCTTAGCACCTCATTATGTATAACAATTCTAGTACCACCTGACAAATGCCAATACCTGTTTGTGGTTGCTGTGTGTGTGTGTGTGTGTGTGTGTGTGTGTGTGTGTGTGTGTGTATCCTTCTTGTTTACTACTAGTAACAGGTTGTGGCCATTCTCTTAGGTCTGGTCTTTAAATCAGAGTGAAGTGTTAAGTAACACTTTCTGGCTCCAGTACTCCTGACCACCCCTGACTCAGCTTCTCTTGGAAATTAGAAAGGTGTGTATTGGGAATGGAGGGTCAAAATTCCTGGATGTCTTACATGCCTAAGAGATCTTCCAGCCCCAAAGAGGATCACCCTCAAAAAAGAAATAAAGATTTATTATTTATAACCATACACTAAGGGAGTTGTATGCTTTAGTAACAAAGTATCCTCTCCCTGGGATGGAAGAGTGATGTTAAAAACTCTGTTAATCAGATAGGGGACTAATATCCAATATATATAAAGAACTCAAGAAGGTAGACTCCAGAAAATCAAATAATTCCATTAAAAAATGGGGCACAGAGCTAAACAAAGAATTCTCAACTGAGGAATACCGAATGGCTGAGAAGCACCTGAAAAAAAAAAATGTTCAACATTCTTAATCATCGGGGAAATGCAAATCAAAACAACCCTGAGATTCCACCTCACACCAGTCAGAATGGCTAAGATCAAAAATTCAGGTGACAGCAGATATTGGCGAGGATGTGGAAAAATAGGAACACTCCTCCATTGTTGGTGGGATTGCAAGATGGTACGACCACTCTGGAAATCAGTCTGGCAGTTCCTCAGAAAATTTGACATAATACTACTGGAGGATCCTGAAATACCTCTCCTGGGCATATATCCAGAAGATGTTCCAACTGGTAATAAGGACACATGCTCCCCTATGTTCATAGCAGCCTTATTTATAATAGCTAGAAGCTAGAAAGAACCCAGATGTCCCTCAACAGAGGAATAGATACAGAAAATGTGGTACATTTACCCAATGGAGTACTACTCAGCTATTAAAAACAATGAATTTATGAAATTCCTAGGCAAATATATGGATCTGGAGGGTATCATTTTGAGTGAGGTAACCCAATCACAAAAGAACTCATATAACATGTACTCACCTATAAGTAGATATTAGCCCAGAAACTTAGAATACCCAAGACACAATTTGCAAAACACATGGAACTCAAGAAGAATGAAGACCAAAGTGTAGACACTTCCCCCCTTCTTAGAATTAGGAACAAAACATGGAAGGAGTTACAGAGATAAAGTGTGGAGCTGAACAAAAGGATGGACCAATCACTGACTGCTGCAGCTGGGGATCCATCCCATACTCAGCCACCAAATTGCATACACCAGCAAGATTTTGCTAAAAGGACCCCAATATAGCTGTCTCGTATGAGGCTATGTCAGTGTCTGGCAAACACAGAAGTGGATGCTCACACTCAGCTATTAGATGGAACACAGGGTTCCCAATGGAAGAGCTAGAGAAAGTACCCAAGGAGCTGAAGGGGTCCCCAACCCTATAGGTGGAACAACAAAATGAACTAACCAGTACCCCCAGTGCTCGTGTCTCTAGCTGCATATGTAGCAGAAGATGGCCTACTCGGTCATTATTGGGAAGAGAGGCCCCTTGGTCTTGGAAACTTTATATGCCCCAGTACAGGGGAACACCAGGGCCAAGAAGTGGGAGTGGGTGGATAGGGGAGCAGGGCGGGGGTTGGGGGAAGGTATAGAGGACTTTTGGGATAGCATTTGAAATGTAAATGAAGAAAATATCTGATAAAAAATTGGAAAAAAAAACTCTGTTAAGCAATTATATAGTATACATGAGAAACCAAGGTGCTATGAGCTAAGACACCTTAGCTGACATTACATATAAGGCTTTTGGACTGGAGCTTGTACCTGTCTATAAAAGGACAATCATGAAATGGCTTGGATAGTTTAACTATATTGTACTACAACTAGCAGGGCATGGAATAAGGTGAAAGATTATCAAATATAAATAAGTGTATGAAGATGGAAGGATGCTTTAAAAAAAAAAAAAAAAAAAAAAAAAAAGATGACACAAAGTTCCCCTCATCTAGGAGCTAAGACATTTTTCTTAGAAGTGACTCAGCCTTATATGCACACTTGTATTATATCCACATATTGGGTTCCTTATTTCAGAAGTGCTTACTTGAAAAAGATCCCTGCTGCCAAGTATGAAATGTAGATTACAATAACCAACCACAAGAAAAGTCTGGTTCTTTGGTTGGACACAAACACGAACCATTCTTTCTTGCTATACTTAGAGAACATTAGGAATATGTGCAGCAGCTATTACCTGTGGCACAACATTTTGCAGTGGATGGACACTCTGCTAATGACCTCACAGCATGAAGTGTGGCTTCTAAAGCATTTCTTGGTTTCCAGTGCAGGGTAACTAGTGTGTTTTTCCACATCCTGATTAGTGTATTAGGATCTCTGCATGGTGCTTTTTGAGAGTAGACTGGGGCTCTGTTTAGTTAAATGCTGTGGTGGGCTCAGCTAGCAATTCAGATCAAATGATTACTAAGTATAGCTATCTGAGGAAGCACAGGCCAGTGTCTTCCAATTATGTACCTCGCTTGAGTCCTTTTGCATATTGTAGATAGTGTTCTAATTATGCTATAATATGGTTTTCAATTTTCTGTCTTAAGAATGAATAACCAAGCTTGTACTGACCCCTCTTTCAAAACCAGTTTTCAATAAGAATTTGCTTAGGACAGGGAGTTTTCATGATGAGGTAAGTTCTTTGGCAGAAAGCTGTTGGTGTTACTCATCCCTGTGTGAACAGATCTTAGCATAATATGAAGCACACTGTAGGTTCTAAACTAATATTTTATGAGGAGTGGGGAATGGCAGATTTCCATAAACAGCTCAGAGATATAAACAGATAGATAGATAGATAGATAGATAGATAGATAGATAGATAGATAGATAGATAGATAGATAGATAAACGGACAGACAGACAGACAGACACACACACACACACACAGAGAGAGAGAGAGAGAGAGAGAGAGAGAGAGAGAGAGAGAGAGAGAGAGACTGGGAAGCCTCTGTTTTCTGCTGTTTTCCTTGTTACTTCTTTCTTCCTTCAGTGTTTCCGTTATAAAAAGTAAAAAATAGAATTTGAGTGATATCAAACAATACAAAGGAATCAAAGTTAGAGGTTAGGGAAACACACAGTGAGTAAAGTGCTTGCTGTCCAAGGATCAAGGCCATCTAGAAAAGACAGTTCACACCTGTAACTCCTGAACTGGGGAGTATGGAGAAAGGCAGGGTCTAGGGGTTCTCCTGGCAGACAGTCTAGTCAAAAGGGCAATCTCTATTATCAGAGAGCAACTCTATCTCAAAAATAGCAATTATCCATGTGAGGGAACTCATCCCTACATATATGTACACCATACATTCACACACACACACACACACACACACACACACACACACACACACACACACTGAGGGGAGGAAGGCTGGAAAGGTCAGTAGAGAGATTTGAAAGTAAAGCAGAGGTGTTAATACCTTCAAACACCTTACTGTCAATATCCCCTAGATGAAGGGAGCCTTGTGGTAAAGATTGCTCAGCACTGTGGCATCTTTCTTCCTCCTCTTTCAAAGGAGTTTGGGCTAAACCTGTGTGCATAATGTTCTCAGAACTCCTCCAGGGCAGTGTTGGGGAGGCAATATGCTTCAGTGCCACATTTCCTGAGGATTATGAGAAGGAGGTTTTTAATACTTTGTAATAGTAAAATTTAATTAAACTAAATGTACCTCAGGGAAGAATAATGTATGCAAACTTATCACAGAATCAAGCACCATGGTGAGAAAAAGAGAGTGCTTAATGTGGATGAATTCCAAAATATTTGGCTTAAGCAGCAAACCCAGCCTATTTTGTATTTCCACTTCATGTGTTGTGTGGGTCTTTTAACAGTTGGTTGTTTAATAATAGTAACCTTCAAGCTTCTTTCTGCAGTCAGGGTGCATGTGACAGTCCTTCCTTCTCAGTAAACAGCTTGTGATATGATCAGTCTGCTGCAGATGCTCCTTATCTATTACTGTGGCGTGATCATCTGGGAAAACCTGTGAAACTAATGCAAAATCTCACACAACTGTTCAGAACTACAGATTGAAAATGTTAGCTTGGAAAAATGGCTTGTCATAGCCCATTAGCAGGAAGATACCATGATTTAAGAAAGTCTTTTTTTTTTTAAATGCTTCTATTTTGCACATTGCCTTTAAATTATGCAACCTAGTTTATTCTGAAAGAACAATGGGCCTAGCTAACCTAGAATCTTGTATGATTTACCAGGAAAATAATAATGTATTTGGAATAAAATACATGAGACAATTTAAGACTAATATTTGAATTTTTCTTGAGAGAAAATTGAGAATTGTTTCTTCAGAGAAACAATATATTATGGAGGATGAATTTCAAACCAGTAATATAATTTGATGCTATCGTTTTACTGCAGTGAAAGGAATTTATATATAATAATTGACCAGCATTTTTACAAGTCAAATTTTAATTAGTTCACTTTATTTTGTAAATAGCTATTGATAAAGTTTGCTTCCATCCAGTGTAACTGTCTCTAACAAGTGTGTTTTCCCCTAATTACTGATCCTACCTCCCAGAAGATTCTTTATGTTTTTCTGTACACGGATTACTCTTAGCTTTATGTCTGTTGATATATCTCCCATTAAAATGCTTGCGATTTCACTCAGTTTTGAAAACAAAAGAATTATACTTTTATCTATTTTTTAAATAAAAAGAGAATACTTACTATAGACTTATTAATATAGCTAGTGCCTTCTATTGAGAGTTTCACAATAATTCCATGTTTTATAGAATAACAGATGGACAGTAAAGAGTTTTTTTCTTAATACAAATTGCTAGTTTATTTTTTCCTTTTTTAAATTTACATTTCAAATGTTATCCCCCTTTCCAGTTTTCCTCCATGAATCCCCTATCACATTACCCTCCCCTGCCTCTATGAGAGTGCTCCCCACCCACCCACCCCACCTCAGCTCCCTAGCATTCTCCTACACTGGGGCATCCATCCTCCACAGGACCAATGGGCACCCTCCTATTGATGACAGATAAGGCAATCCTCTGCTACTTGAGCCATGGGTCCCTCCCTGTGTACTCTTTGGTTGGTAGTTTAGTCCCTGGGAGCTTTGGGGGGAGGGGAGTCTAGTTGGTTGATATTATTCTTCCTCTGGGGTTGCAAACTCCTTCAACTCTTTCAGTCCTTCCCCTAACTCCTCCATTGTGGTCCCCACAGCTCAGTCTGATGGTTGGCTGTGTACATTTGCATCTGTATTGTTCAGGCTGGCAGAGCCTCTCAGAGAACAGCTATACCAGGCTCCTATCAGCAAGCATTTCTTGGCATCAGCAAATGGATGGAACTAGAAAGTATCCTGAGTGAGGCAACCCAGTCACAAAAGAACATATATGGTATGTACTTACTGATAAGTGAATATTTGCCAAAACAAAGCTCAAAATACTGACCATACAACTCACAGACTACATGAAACCCAAGAAGAAGGAACTCCAAAATGTAGATGCTTCAGACCTACTCAGAAGGGGGAAGAAAATAATCTCAGGAGATAGAGGGAGTGAGGGACTTGGGAGAAAGAGAAGAGGGGAGGGGAAAAGGGGGCAGGATCAGATGCAGGAGGAGTACAGAGGGTCAGGAATTTGAATGAAGGTGTGTAACAGTGGGGTATGGGGAACTGGAAATAGCCACTA
The DNA here is from genome assembly GCA_902729485.2 of Mus minutoides. Classification (NCBI taxonomy): domain Eukaryota; kingdom Metazoa; phylum Chordata; class Mammalia; order Rodentia; family Muridae; genus Mus; species Mus minutoides. The sequence continues at coordinate 172,393 of LR749956.1, read as the reverse complement.
AAAAGTCTCAGATGCCAGGACTCAAGAGGTTCCTAGGACCCAACAGGGATGACATTAGATGAAACATCCAATAAAGGGGAAATAGAACTTGTATATACCATATCTAGTGGATAGACATGGCCCCCAGTTGAGGGGTGGGGCCACCATCCCATCTCAAAAATATTAATCCAGAATTTCTCCTGTCAAAGGGAAATGCAAGGACAGTAAAGATATTAACTAAATCCCTTTGGGCACATTGTGTATATCACCAAGTTTATTATAAAGTAGGCTTTCAGAATAATTTCTTTTTAACTTTCAAACTCTTTTCCTCTACTGTTGCAGTATCATGATATCACTCTTGGGACAGTGATTACTAGATAGGGCAATCTCCTAACATGCTATAAAGTTGGGGTTTCTGATTTGGTTCATGTTTTGTGTACCCTATGTCTGTGCTAGAGCTTTCAGATAACACCTTTGGTAATTAAATAAAATCTACTCATTTCTTGTTTTCATTAATGAATCTGTATAAGAGAATAGAAGACAGTGATAGCAATAAGAAAAGAGAAGCATGGAAACTCAGGGGCCCTTCACCAAGACCTTCTCCATCCCTCTCCTCTTCTACAGTCAATGTGGAACTAGAGTGATACTCAAAATGGTGGTCAATCACTTGGACCACTGTGGTATCACCACTGTTTGAGGAAGAACACCTTGGTCTACTGTAGTGGCTAGTTTTGTGTGTCAACTTGACACAGGCTGGAGTTATCACAGAGAAAGGAGCTTTAGTTGAGAAAACACCTCCACGAGATGCAGTTGCAAGGCATTTTCTCAATTAGTGATCAAGAGGGGAGGTCCCCTTGTGAGTGGTGCCATCTCTGGGCTGGCAGTCTAGAAGAGAGCAGGCTGAGCAAGCCAGGGGAAGCAAGCCAGTAAGTAACATCCTTCCATGGCCTCTGCATTGGCTCTTGCTTCCTGACCTGCTTGAGTTCCACTCCTGACATCCTTTGGTGATCAACAGCAATGTGAAAGAGTAAGCTGAATAAACCCTTTCCTTCCCAACTGCTTCTTGGTCATGATGTTTGCAGGAAAAGAAACCCTGACTAAGACAAATAGGAAAAACCTGCTAGCATTTCAGAAAGCTTGAAGGCTGTTTTCAAGTCTACTCTTCATAAGTTCTAGTTCAGGTTCAGAAGGCTGATCTATTGAGTTAGATACTTCTCTTCTGCTTCTTTGTTCTCTGCACACTCACAATTATCTTTAGAAGGATGATACATTCCTATACAGATTAAGGTAACCTTCCACTACTGAAAAAACATCCAAGGTATCTCTAAGGAACATGTTTGAAAGTTTTTTAGTCTTGACACTACACAGAATAAAAGAAAGGTGCGTAAGAGTAGAGTAAACCCCAGAGACATCAGTGTTCAGGCATGTCCTGTGACCTAGGTTACTACACTGACCCCCCCTCAAAGTACCTAACATTTCTCTAAATCTGGGCATGCCCTTCCTTCCTCTAGGCACCCAAGCTTTCTGTCCTTGGGACATTTACCTTTGGGATCTGCAATCATAAATTCCTTCCCCACCCTTTTGAGATGTGAGCCTTGTTAAAAGTATCTTCTAATTTTCCATCCAAGGATGTCTTTGTCTAGAACCCTGAAAGCACCTCTTTAAAAGGTAACCTTCAAGGAAGGTATAACACTATCTTTTGGTTTTGTGGAATGTAGGAGCTGACCTTGTTCAGGTTTGAAAAAGCACCTTCTCTCATGAAGATATCAGAAAACCTGATTTTGTTTCGAATAAAGCCAAATGGTAAACATAGATGTCTAGAGACTGGAAAGATGGCTCAAGCTCTCAAAGATTCCCAGTCCCCATGTCAGATGGCCCTCAAGCACATATATACAAGCTCTAGGTGATCTGACACCTAGAGTTTCCATGAGCATCCACAGTCACATGCACACACTCACATACAGACATATCTATTACACATACATGCACACTCACATACTTAAAAATAATAAAAACTTAAAGAAAACTAGTTTCAAGCATCTGACCCCCAACTCCAAGGTAATAAATTTCGTCTCCCCTTCAGTGAAGTCTAAATTTTGGCCTTTCTATACGTGAAAATTTTAAATAAAGCCTTTCCTGTCTACAAATTGAGTCTAGGTCTGAGTCTGGTAGAGTGTGTGTGTGTGTGTGTTGTTTGTATGTATTTGAGGGTGCACATAGTTTGTGTGTATGTATGTGGTATGCATAGTGTATGTAAGGGCTACATGTGTGTGGTATATGTATGGTATGTTTGTGTATGCATGCATGTAGTGTGTATGTGTGTTTATATGGTATATGTGAACCCTAATGTGTTTGTATATAGTATGTGTGTATATAATGTATATTATATTTATGTGTACATGTATGCAGTTTTTATGTGTGTGTAGATATGTGTATGTGTCTGTAGTGTGTGTGTGTGTTGTGAGTATAGTGTGTGCATGTATTATGTATATGTATATTTGTGCATGTGCTATGCATGTGTTATGTGTGTATATGTGTGTGTGTATGTGGTGTGTATGTATGTAGGGTGTGTGTTGGTGTGTGTATATGTTGCATGTGTGTGTATTAGTATGTATACATGTCTGCTGGTGTATGTAGTTGTATTTGTTCTAGAGAATTAGTTTTCTGAAAAGAATTTATTAACAAAAGTATATCTATCTCAGTGTAAAATAGTTTTTAAAATACAATATGAATATGAAATAAATAACTTTCACAGAAGAACTAACTGTGGGGACTCTTCTAAAAGGTTTTCTGTTTTAGGATGACAAGTGCTTTCAGTGTGAAATTATGGTTTGCTCACAATACTTCAAGAACTTAATAGTGAAAGTGAGACTGGGCTACAAACTGAATTTCAGAGAGGGATGGAAGAAGAAAGATGAAGATAAAGGGAAATTAGGGCAAATAAATAAAAATCCTTACATAAATATATAAAACAAACAATAAAATATTCTAAAAGAATGTAATAGTTGCATAAGTATAATCCCACAGTAACCTTTTAGGACATCTATTTTACATGACTTATTGACTTGTATTAACCAGACATCAGGGCACATGTGACTATAGATGACAGTACCTTATATGCCAATTGCATTTCTTATTCTTGTATTTCTATCTTAGGTGAAGATGAGTCCTGGGGTGGTGACCAGGCTCCTATAAAGTAGTATCTTAAATCCCACCCACCTGCCTCCCATATATAAACAGGCTAAAATAAGATCTGGAGAGCTGCATCTGCATAACAATGAGTTTACGTCTTTTCACTGCCCAATTTATTCCCTGTCATAATTCCCTCCAGTCTCCAGCTCACCTGACTTTAATGCACTAAGCTTCTAGGAGGAACATTGCAGTGCTGCCAGGCTTGGTTACAAAATGCTTCCTCTGATCCTTCTCAGAAACACTGCTCTATAGAAAATAGAGAACTCCTCCTCAGACCCTGATTGCTCTCTCCTGGGAGTCCCGTGACAGGTAAATTACCTGTCCCCAACGACCTCCAGGTGAGGAGTAATTAGACTGTCTTTCTAAATGGTCCTACCTCAGCAAGCCCTTTACAGAGGGATCTTATCTGAGCTTGTGATATTCATGGGTGTGGTGTACTGTTAACCCTGCTCTCAAGGGAAGTAAAGGTGGAAGCAGGGAGTCAGTAGCACACATCTTTTGGATGCCACAAGAAATAGAGTGGGCAGAACTCTATTTCCAAATTCATTCACATTGATTATTTTAAAAAAGGAATTTTCTGAGCTTTTTGTCATTTACCTCTAAAGCAGGGTAGCTGCAACGGCCACCTGTTGTAAACTTCTTAATCTGTGGTGTTGCCTCTCAGGCATGTAACCCTGATGGTGAACATCTTAGGGGACAGGGTGCATTCTCATAGCTTTTCCAGGGAGACAGCAAAAACAGTCGTATTTTCAGGGAGATGTACAAGCCTTAGCTTCACTGTTTGAAAGAAAATGTACCCTATATTTAGGTAGAGACACGCCATTGCAAATTCATTGTATGCACGGCCAAGGGACCACTCCTCAGGGAGGTACCATCAATCTAGGGAGGCAGGTTCACCTTAAGGCATTCTAAAAAAACCAGAAGGAATAAACATCTTTTTAATGAGTGCTTTCTTTCCCCTAATTCCCACCTGTACTGAAGCCTCTTACAGGGCAGCAGATATGCAGCTTTGCAGTCAGTCTGCTCTTCTGAATTATCCCTGCTTTGTCCCAATCACACCTTAGGCTTCCTTACTCTTTCTCTAACATGCCCCTCTCAATATGCAGCTGCCAGCTCCCAAGTGACTGACCTCCCTGCAGTTTTAACTCAAGCAAGATGGCTTCTTCTCCTTTTGCTTCTCCATCCTATTGAGTTCCCCATTGAGTCTATTGTTAAATTATTTTATTCATGAATATCCTCAAAGGACCTCAATTTTTCTGAGATCATATAGTGACCAGAAAAAGATACCCACAAAAATTCCTGGGAGCTACTGGTTTTCTACTTGGGAGAGATCTTGAATCAGTGAATGGGATAGATAACTTGGGTATCATTACAGAGCAACCCAAGCCAGTAGATGAGCCATGCTCTGTGCTCTCCTTCTTCATTTTCCTGTCCAAATCCAGTGAGGTAACACTCATAGCCAAGTTCAATATAATCCTATAGACGTAGCAAACGTAAGTATTGTTATCTTGAGACATCTATGGTTGTGGCTGGGCTGCCTCTTTTCTTTGACCTTCCCCAGGTAAGCAATGCAATTACCCTAAAACTTCACTTCCTACACATAGCGATGATGCTATCCATATTATGGAGATTTCATAATAAGGCACTGTACAAATCAGAGCCTTGCATTTGTCAGACTGAATGCATTATACAGAAGTCATTACTGCTTGTGAACAGTTTATTCTGCTGGCTCTTGTATTTATTTGGCATAAATAGAGTAGCCTCAGGAGAACTTCGCATAACCTCCTCTAATGCTGCTGTTTCACAGATGAAGTGATGTATGGCTTGGTGATTTTCACATCCAAGGTCAGTTGGGCTGTATTTCTACAACTTTTGGACAAGGAATACCACATTCATACAGATATGCACTCAGTCAGTGCATATAACAATGCTCCTCACCAGCTGGAACCAGCTTCTGATCTCTGGTGTGGAGTAGCCTATGCTATTTTTCCAAAGAGCTGCCTGCCACAAAGTGTTAATGCATAATTTCTTTTAGTGTATCTAACTTAAGAAAATATATCCATGATATATAGGGTTTTTGTTTCAACAGCAAGGCTTCTGAAATCAATCAAGATATTAGGATATAACTTCAGAGCCCTCTATGTGTTTGCAATGGGATGAATCTACATGGTAACATCATATATGTACTCCATGGGGCACCTGTTTTCTATATGCTATATGCTATATGCTATTTATATTTAATAGAATGGCACACAGCCTCTTCCTACCCACAGAACTGTGAAAAACATTTAAGCCTATGACGACCTTCCTCTCAGTTTCTTCTCTTCCTCCTTCCTCCATTCGAATGCTCCTCTTTTTTCTTTCTTTTCTGACAATAATAATGGGGTCCTATATTTACAGAAAACACTGCATGCCAAGAAACATCTGCACACCTTGTGCTCAAGACATATTTACTCTAAAAACTCCCTTTCTGCACAAGGCTTAGATGAAATTTGCAGATTCCTCTGGGTTAGGTATGGTAAAGTGAGGCACAAGCCACTCCCCCATACCCATGATTTGTCTCTCTGGCTCCCCTTTTCCTCACAGGTTCTGAAACGTATGCCTACCCTCAGTCACTGACATACAATACAACCCTTTGTTACTGGACCCTCCTTAGAATCAGGTGCCCTTAAAGGAAAACCATTCTCTGCACAGATTTCAGCACTAACAAATTAGACTCTGAAATTATCTCTCCTACTGTAACAGTTTCCTGATGCTGACAAAGACATTCTGTCTGTTAAATATCCCTCTTTCATACAGCAGGGACCACCCTCTTCCTATTGCAGTTGTCTTTTGTACACCTGTGTGCATGTTCATGAGCATGCATGTTCATGTGCACACACATGTATGTAGATGCCAAATGTCAATCTTGGGTAGTATTTAAAACAAGACTGTTCATTGGCCTAGAACTCACTGATTAGTGTAGACTGGCATGTCAGTCAGTATCAGGGAGCCCCTCCCCCCGCCAGAACTGGGAATATATGCACATGCCATTTTATTATGTGGTGTTGGGAATCAACCTTGGGTTTTCAGGCTTATGTAGCAAATACTGAGCTTCTTCTGAGCCCTAAAATAGTCTTTTCTAACAAAGTGTTTTGATTCACATCCATATTTGTTTCTATTTGGTATTTTTTAACATCTACTATTAATAAACACTTTACCTATGATTTTTCATTGCACATTTGGGACTTATAATTTATATACCACTGACTGATTGTTTTTAACTATTTGTATCTTATTTTATAAAGTATAAAGTAGAACTCCTGTCAGAGATGCATATGGGGGAATTAAAAATGAATACATGCATATAAAAACTATAAAACACATAGCATTAACTAGTCTAGGAATGTATGCCTTGAAAACTAAAATTCCATTATACTTTGAATTTTTGTAATATTAGTAGGTTTCAGTAAAAGTTTTTACATAAAAATGCAACTATGTGAAATTGAAGATGTTAGCTTACTTCACTGTAATAATCAGTATCTGTCTTTTGTAATCCACCTTAGAATGTAATATAAAGTTCAAATGTATAGAGTACAATTTATTTAAATTTATTTTAACATACATGAAAATTGACTATGGCCCTGGTAACTATCTGAGTGTCTTTGTTAATATAATTATATTTCATGTAAATTATTAGCTTGATTAGTATTTATTATTTGTTTATTGGGTTATTGTTTTTATAAACATACTTAACTCACTAATTGATTTCTAGGGCAAAATTTGATGGTGGTATGGAAAAAAGATAAACCAATCACATTCCCTGAACTTTAAGAAGATATAATTTGACTGGGGTGCCTTTTTTATCAGGCAATTAATGGGTAAGTGACAAATTGTCTCTCCTCTTCTTTGCACACACATATAGCTATTATGTATAATAACCCTAATTGAGTGCAGAAAAAGATACCGCGTCTGTCAGTAGAGTGTCTGATGTAACAGAATTTTTTTCGAGTGAGTCTTCACTGAGTCTGAGAGAGACATAGAAGGTAAAACAGCCAATCAATGTGGATAAAATTCATGGAATTTATATTAGAGTTAGTGTTAGAGGTGGGTAAACATTTAAAAATGCTTAAATAGAAATTCTAAGAATATTATGAAGTTTAAAAATAAAGGCTCAATTGTCTCACTAAACATATTTATTTCCTAATATATTGATTCACTGGATAGAATTATCATTATGTATAATGAATTACATATTGAATTTTGCTGGAATAAATATAGAGACAAAAACATTGAGATGATCTATATAGACAGTGTTTACTAAAGAAAATATGGCAAGGTATGAGAAGCTGTGCATATAGAAGTTATAATTATAGGCTTTCTGCCTTATTGATACAATATTTATTAACAATAATCTCTCAGGTTTTGCTTTGATTGTAAATTTTTAGGACTTGATTTTGCATGGTGAAGAAATATGAGGGTAGCTTCCAGTGGCTTTTCTCCAAAGCTCTTTCTCCTCAATCTCTCCTAGCAGTGATGAGATGAGTTTCTTAAGAGGTTTGGGTATGGAGAGACAGGAGGGTGAGATAGCTTCCCTTGTGAGTCATGGAAGAGACACATACATAGCATAAATCTATATCTATATCATATATATCTATATAATACATATATACACCTATATACATCTATATATATATCTATATATCTCTATATATCTCTATATATCTCTATATCTCTATATATCTCTATATCTCTATATATCTCTATATCTCTATATATCTATATATCTATATATAACTATATATAGATATACCTATATATACCTATATCTATATCTATAATATAGATATATAGTTCAGAACTGATGACCCAAAGAGAAAACTGTTCTGTCTTACATTTAAGTTCCATGAAACAAAGACAGTCTTGGACAGGAAGAGCCCTTAGTAGGCCAAGAGGAGAAATAGAAGTTAGGTCACTCCACAGCACTCAATGCTGTCACAGACTATAATGTAGGACCCATCCAGAATGGGCATCTTATAAGCTAATGATAGATAAGCCGAGGAAAAGAAGTGTTTATAACTACTCTTACTCAGAATTATTGGAAGAGGTAAGACAGTATTTCTGAGCTTTATGACTAGCTTTAGGCATTTTGAAAATTCTTCTTCCAGACAGAAAAGAGATTCTGAGTTCTGTGCCTTGTGTTGGGGAAGAAAGGAGCAAGAATAAGTCAGAGACAAAAAGCTCCATTTCATAGTCTTTCCATTGTATTCAGTAAAATAGGGCCATACTTTGGGGCATCATGTTCTGAGCACCATATCAGAGGACGTACAGTTGGGGTCTTGCATTCTGAGCCCCATAATTGGAGGCTACACACTTTGGGGCACTGTGTCCTGAGCCCCACAATCAAAAGTTAAGAAAATGAAAATCTGAATTTCTGTAGCTGAAAGACTGACATTCTCTTAAACTGTTCTTTTTCCAGGGCTTTTTCCTTTTATTATAATCTCAGGACACTCACACAGTCTGCCAGAGAGATACTAAAAGTGACAGTGACAGAGACATATCCTGTGTGTGTGTGAAAATAGCTTAGGTTTGGGAGAAAGAAGAGCCACTACATAGCACCACAGACAGGACAATAGCCTTTGGATTCAAAAATTCTTATTGCTCCCCTATCATTTTTTGAGAAGGTATAACTAATTACTATTCTTTAAAAATAGATTCATGGGCACCAGGAGGGCCACCTTCAACAAGGAGTCCAGCAGAGTGAATAATGAAAGGTTAGCTGTTAAGGACCTGGCCTGATGCAGAACATAATTAGCAGAGGATCGAGGCACCTGTGATGTCCTGGTTCACTGAAGAGATTCTTCCTTTCCATTCTTCCTAAGGTGGCTTTTGTGTGTGTGTGTGTGTGTGTGTGTGTGTGTGTGTGTGTGTGTGTGTAGGGGTGTTAAATAGATTCTAAGATTTGAATGATAGTTAAATGTAGAGAAACAATCTGTTTGAGTGACATGCCAAATCTTCTACAAACTGAGGAGTAGATTTTGATTAATGATCAAGTACCTCGGTGTGATGTGCACACCAGGAGGATTTAAATGTGCACTTTAACTAGGGTGTGCTTTTAAGTCTGTAAAGTTTGGTGAGCAATTCTAGCCTAATGGGCTGATGTTGGTGAGCATCCTGTCTATCTTAGTATTAGATGTCTTTTCATATTTGATACCTGATGGGCAGGTGAGCCTCTCAGAGTCAGTCTATGCACTGCTTTGCTTTGTGTTGCTATACACAGGGGAGTTGCAGCCTTGGTTTTTGTTTGCTTGTTTTTATTTTAAATTATAAAATAATTTAAATTTAACAAAAGTGACATATATGGCTGTTTTGCCAGCATGTATGACTGTGTACTATGTGTGTCTGCCTAGACATTACTGAGAGTCATAAACGACATTAGATCTCCCAGAACCAGAGATAGAGAAGATTGGAAGCCACCTGGAGATCTTCTGGGAATGAAACGCAGGTGCTCAGCTTAGCCATCCTTCTAGCTCCCAAGTTAAAGCCTCTTTGTGCCTCCACTATTCACATTCTATAGACCAAGGCCTGAATGATAGCAATTTAGTTATCACATCCTATTTTCAGCAGAATTGTTTGTACTTTAGCTCAAAATATCCATCTACTTAATTTTAACTGGTTTTGCCAGTTGCCAGTTAAACCAGATTGCAGGAGAAAATGAACATCATCAACACACTTAAATATTTCTATGCTTGATACAAAACAAACTGCAGATGATTTTAGACAGTAGAAAAATCTGTCCCTGGAACTTTCCTCTGAATTCCTAGGAGTGTGTCATCTTCAAGGTTACTTAGAGTCTTAAAAAGCTCAAAACTGCTAAACATAAATCTTTAGGGAAAAATGTTCTTAAAGAATATGGTAACAAGATTAACATCCTTTCAGGCAATATTTCTTTCTTTCCCCCACAGTTTAAAATGTCCATCCCATATTCATGGTGAAAATGAAGATAACTTTGAGTAGTTGTTTGATAATTTTAAGCAAAATAAGGGGGCTGGTGAGATGGCTCAGAGGGTAAGAGCACCCGACTGCTCTTCCGAAGGTGATAAGTTCAAATCCCAGCAACCACATGGTGGCTCACAACCATCCAATCTGGCTCCCTCTTCTGGAGTGTCTGAAGACAGCTACAGTATACTTATGTATAATAAATAAAATAAATCTTGCCGGGCGTGGTGGCGCACGCCTTTAATCCCAGCACTTGGGAGGCAAGAGGCAGGCGGATTTCTGAGTTCGAGGCCAGCCTGGTCTACAAAGTGAGTTCCAGGACACCCAGGGCTATACAGAGAAACCCTGTCTTGAAAAACAAACAAACAAAAAAAACAACAACAACAACAACAAAAAAATCAAAATAAGGTTGCTCTTCCTTTTTCTTCCTCAGACACTACACAGCTTTCTGTCTCTTTTCAGCTGGATCCCAGCTTTTGCTGGGAGAATCATACTGCTTCCACTAGGGCTTCCTCAGTAATCTGACCACTATCTGGGAACCTTCAAGACTCACAAACTGCAAAATCCAGGCTACTCTACTCATGGATGACTTGTCCGTACTACTCTCAAAACAATCAGTCTTGACTGTCACTCTTTATAGCTGCTGCTTTCTTCTCCTCCTCCTCCTCCTTCTTCATCTTCTAATGAACACACTTCCTAGCTATACCCTCCATGTATTCTAGATACTGTAGTCTCTTTTTGTCCCACTTTTCCTGGAGCTCATCCTATTTTTCTACCTTAGAATGCTGTTTTCTGTCTTTTTAAATACTGTCTTTTTACTACTATTTTCCCCATTTCCTCTTGTGTTTCCCCAGTCTCTCTTATTCATAACTCCCTGTTTAGTATTTATATATATATATATATATATATATATATATATATATATATATAGAATGATATACATATATATTTATATATACACATCATAAATCCTATTGAATCCAACTGAGGGGTTTGTATGTTTAGGACTGACCACTTTAGACTTAGTAACTTATCAGGGAGCTTGTTCTTAGAGAAAATGAATTCTATCTCTCTCAGCAGTCATTGCTAGCAAGCTCTTTACCTGAAATGGGACTTTGCAAAATCTTCCTTGCCCATTCTGTCATGTGTACCAGGGTTAGCAATATGAAGGACTTGTCCAGTGCTATTTTGTTTTTTGTTTCTTCATGTTATCTTATCATTCAAAGACCATGTAGATATTATGCTTTCCTGACAACCTTCTCAGATATAATTGTAGTTTTTTGTGTGTGTGCGTATTATAGCTGCTTTATCTAGGTGTTAAAACAGTTAAATAATGTAATGGAGAAACGATTTAGTTTGGCTTGCAGTTTCAAATGATGATTCATCCATAGTTGCTGGCCCTATGTGCCAGTGAGGAATTTTACATGTCAGAGGAGCTTCTTATCCTTGGCAGACAGGAAAAAGAATAGATGGTAGGAGACTTGGTGTTAGGTATAACTTTCAAAGGCTTTCCTTCCTGGACCAACTTCCAGTAGGGTCTTCTTACAGTTTCTAGTATTTCCTAAAATGTTACCACCATCTGAGGAAATTACATATTCAAATTATAGAGGTAATCCCGATGGTGCTAGATTCACATTGTGCCATTGTCATCATGCTCTATTGGGTGGACCACCTGACATATGTACACACTCAGCAAACACTGTTGACAAACTGATTAATTTTAAGCAAATTGAGGGCAAAGGTGAGTATTAATCATCTCCCCAGTAACACATCAGAGTAATGTAATGACATCCATAAAATTCTCAAATATATTTATTGTATCAGATTGGAACTTTTACTCTCTAGTGAAACCTTATTAATCATTTGATGATAGCAGAAATGATGATGACAACACTCACTAATCATGTAGCATTCATTGGGTACAAGGCAGCATATGCACCAACTTAATCACCACATCTACACTGAGAGGTGCTTATTTACTTACCTAGTCTTTGCAAAAGAGGAAGGAAGCTGTGAGCATTTGTAACTTTACGCTGGTCCTGAACTTTGTCAGTGGCTTGACTGGGCTTTGCTGCAGATATATATCTTCATTCCCGACACTTTCTTGCACAGAGCTAATGAAAGCACTGTGACCCAATGAACTAATGATAGACAGCTCATTGGGTTTCTGTTGCCAACCACTTGTGTATTTCATCAACTACTGATGCTCTGACTTGTCCTAGGTCCCCTTTGGAACACTTTTAGTCAAGCTTATATATAACCGTTACAACATCATTTCTTCTAGGAACCTCTGTGTAAAGACCCATAGTGAAAATTCTGGAATTTTGCTGTCTTAAAAAAACACAATCTGTAGGTAGAAAAAAAAAATGAAAATAGATCCATATTTGTCACCTTGCACAAAGCTCAAGTCCAAGTGGATCAAGGACCTCAACATAAAACTAAATACACTGAATCAAATAGAAGAGAACATGGGAAAGAGCCTTGAGCTCATTGGCACTGGGGTGAGGGGGTTTCCTGTCCCCAGTAGCTCCCTACATCTCAGACTGGGTTCTCTGGGGATGGTCTGGAGCTGAAACAGAACTAGGGTCTGGGGAAAGAAAAATAATGCTAAGACAACATTGCTGATCAAAGCATCTGGTTTATTGCACATTCTGGGGGGAGGGGCACCCCCAGTTGGTTTTGTGCAGGAGCCTGGAGTTTGGCTGGAAGCCTGAAGCATTGTGGGATGTCCCATGTATGTCGGTGAGCTGGGAGAAACCTGGGTTCAGGAAGACACACAGGAGCTGGGCAGGGCACCAGTCTAGCTCAGGTGCTAATTAACAAAACAAAGGATGCCACAACAAGGCCAGTCTTAGCATCAGCCATGCTGATGGGGGAAGGGACATTACACTGGGGAAAATTTCCTAAACAGAAATCCAATGGCTCATGCTCTAAAATCAAGAATTGACAAATGGGACCTCATGAAACTGGAAACCTTTATTTCAGACAACAGATGTAGTCAGTAGGACAAATCGGTAACCTACAGTTTGGGGAAAAAAGTCTTCAGTAACCCCATATCTGATAGAGGGCTAATATCCAAAATATATAAAGAGCTTAAGACACTAATCAACAAAAAATCCAAAAAAAAAAAAAAAAAAAACCAACCAAACAAACAAACAAACAAAAAACTGGGGTATAGAGCTAAACAGTTTTCTCTGTTCACAACAGAGAAATCTTGAATGGCTGAGAAGCACTTGAAGAAATGTTCAAAGTCCTTAGTGATCAGGGAAATGCAAATCAAAATATCCCTGAGATTGCACCTTATACCAAACAGAATGGCTAAGAACAAAACCTCAGGTAGCAGCACATGTTAGCAAGGATGTGAAGAAAGAGGAACACTCCTCCATTGCTGGTGGGAATGCAAGCTGGTGCAACCACTCTAGAAATCATTCTGGAGATTCCTCAGAAAATTGAAAATAGATCTACCTGAAGATCCAGCTATACCAGTCTTGGGCATATACCCAAATGATGCTCCACCATGCCACAGGGGCATGTGTTCTGCTATGTTCATAGAAGTCTAGTCTGTGATAGCCAGAAGCTGAAAACAGCCTAGATGTCCCACAACAGAAGAATGGATACAGAAAATGTGGTTCATTTACACAATGGAATACTACTCAGCTATTAAGAATGAGGACATTCTGAGTTTTGCAGGTGTACTGGCTGGTTTTGTCTATCAACTTGACAAAGGTTGGGGTTATCACAGAGAAAGGAGCTTCAGTTGGTGAAGTGTCTCCATGAGATCCAGCTGTGGGGCATTTTCTCAGTTGGTGATCAAGGGGTTAGGGGCCCATAGTTGGTGGTGCCATCTCTGGGCTGGTAATCTTGGGTTCTATAAGAGAGCAAGCTGAGCAAGCCAGGGGAAGCAAGGCAGTAATAAACATCCCTCCATGTCCTCTGTGTTAGCTCCTGTATCCTGACCTGCTTGAGGTCCAGTCCTGGCCTCCTTTGGTGATGAATAACAATGTAGAAATGTAAGCTGAATAAACCTTTTCCTTCCCAACTTGCTTCATGGTCATGATGTTTTGTCTAGGAATGGAAACCCTGACTAAGACAGCAGGCAAATGAGTGGAACTAAAAAATATCATCCTGAGTGAGATAACTCAGACCCAAAAGGACATGCATGGTATCATGGTATGTACTCACTAAGAGGTGAATATTAGCCAAAACTTACTAACTAACTAACTAACTAACTAACTAACTAACTAAATAAATAAATAAATAAATAAATAAATAAATAAATAAATACCAAGTACAGAATGCCTAGGATACAGTTTGCAGAACTCAAAAATATTAATAAGCCAAAGGGCTCAAGTGAGGATGTCTCAATTCCACTTGGGAGGGAGAAGAAAGCAATGACAGGAGGGCGGGTGGAGAGGGAGGGGCCTGGGTAGCAAAGGGGACAGAGAGGAAAAGAGGGGAACGTGATCAGGTTCTGTGATAGGGAGAACAGGACTGAAGCCCTGATGGTCAGCAGAAAGAATGGAAACAGGCAACTTCGGGAGATAGGAAGTAGGAGGACCTTCCAGAGTGTATCAGACCCATGGGAGGTGAGAGATTCTCAGGACTCAAAAGGAGGGACCTTAGATGAAAAGCCCTACAGTGAGCTTATAGAGCCCACCTCCAGTGGAAAGACAGGGCATCAAGTGAGGGATGAGATTGCCATCCCACACTCAAAATCTCTGACCCATAATTGTTCCCATCTGAAAGAACTGCAGAGACAAAAATGGAGAAGAGCCTGAGGAAAATGAGGTCCAGTGGCAGGCCCAAATTGGGATCCAGCTCAAGGGGAGGCCCCAAGGCCTGACACTATTACTGAGCCTGTGATGTGCTCACAAAAGAAGCCCGTCATGAGTGCCCTCTGAAAGGCCCAACAAGTAGCTGAAAGAGTCAGATGCCAGTACTTACACCCAACCAATGGACAGAAGCTGAGGATCCCTGTGGTTAAATTAGGGAAAAGCTGGAAGAAACTGAGGAGAAGGGTGACCCTGTAGGAGGACCAACAGTCTCAACTAACCTGGATCCCTGAGATCTCTCAGACACTGGGCCACCAGCCAGGCAGCCTACACCAGCTGATATGAAGCCCCCCACATATATATCAGAGGACTTTCAGGTCTGGACTCAGTCAGAGAAGATGCACCTAACTCTCAAGAGACTGGAGTCCCTAGGGAATTGGAGGTCTGGTGGGGTGGGAGTTGCAGGGGTAGGGACATCCTCATGGAAAAGAGGGGAGGAAGTATGGGATAAGGAATAGTCAGAGGGTGGACAATGGGGAGGGGAATAAGATCTGCATTGTAAAATAAAGTTTAAATAAAATTAAAAATAAAGAAAAAAGTAAGTGCCAATTCACCAATAATGTGTTGGAGTGGCATTAAGGAAAGAAATAAAAAGAACAGCAATTCAAACAACAAATATTATAAGAATATGTTTTGGGTTTAATCCCAGGAGTGGAGCATGGGTCTGCTTCTTATGGTGCATGCCACTGACTATGATTTGCCTCATGCTTTAAAGAGGTATGATTTTGCCAGCTGCAGACAGTTCTTGCATCTGCATGACATTTGGAATTCTGGGAACTTTTCATAGGGTATTAAATTGCTGTAACTCAGATAGCCAGGGTTGGTCGTGTTGTCTGGTTGTTGAATGTTGTTGGTTGCTGTTGGTCATGTTTCTTAAGTAATCATGCACAAAGAAAAAAAAAATCCTAGAAGAAATTATATATCTGACAGAGAAGAACAAACTTTCTCCATGGAACTTGAAGCCCCCAATCAGCAGGATGTAGACTAACTATAAAGCTGCTCCTTTTCCAACCCATGACTTTATTAAGCGATCTCTTCTCTATCCGTTTTTCTCTCCTATCTATTGTTAGGGGGTTGAAAGAGTGGAAGAAAAAGGGTGAAGAGTGGAAGAAAGAAGAGCCTGCTAAGTAGCAAAAGGCCAGTTACAAAGACCTGAAACTTGACTTTTACATTTATAGTATTTTTCTTGTCTTCTGTGAAACAGCATTATCCTGAGTTATGTCTTCCTGTGCTTCCAGTTGAGAATAGCTCTTGAAAGTGCTTTTCTTTCTTTTTTTTTTAATGTAGTAAAGAATAAATAAAACTAAAAACAGGAACTTAAGAGATGTCTCAGAGGATAATGGTGCTTGCATAAAAACCCGAAGACCCAAGTTTAATCCTTGGCTATGCTCAAACTTGCAACAATCCTACTTTGGCATCCTGGAATCTACACTTATGAACATCTAGCTATCATATTCAGTATAAATATGCACTTTTAAAGCAGCCATGGGTATTATATTTTCACAAGCAAAGAGTAGTAAGATCTGAGCATAAGAGCTAATACCTTTTTTTTAAAAAAAATCTGGCTAGATGTATACAACATTTAGAGGGCAAGAACTCAAGCTCTCATGGAACTTGAAGACAGAGGAATGCTGCTTACTGATTTACTCAGACTGTATTCTTATGTACTTTAGGATCAACTGCCCAGGTATGGCATTAGACTCAGAGAGCTGGACCATCCCACATCATCAACCAAGAAAAGGGTGCACTCAGGTAATCTCCATAAATTGCTATTTTTAAGGGCTTTATCAGACTTCTGTGTTAGGTGGTCAAATATTAACATTTCTTAAGACTTTCTTTTGGGGCTGGAAAGTTGGCTCAGCCATTAAAGGCTAGGCTCACAACCAAAAAATATAAGATTTTCTTTTGTTAGGCAAGAGAAATATTTCATAATTTTATTTCTTAAAAAAATCATCATAAGCCAATACTATACTTATCTCTGCTATACAATAGTGAAGTAGGAATCAATTTGAAGTGAATAAAATACTTAGTATACAAAAAATTTTTAGAAGTAAACAACTTATTCTGTTTCATACTCCCTTGCCTTAATATTTAAAGATCTTTTCTCTCTGACCTTCTCTATTACAGCTGCAGTATGCTTTTTGTATTTCTGTCCTCTGTAATATCTTCTTACTACCAAGTAGTGGATATGTGATTTGTATCTAGCCCTCTTGTTAACATTTCAAATGCATTATCTCATCGATTACAGTGTTGACTGGAATATCTCGTTCTTAATGTCCTGAGTTTGCAGATAAAACTCTGAATCTTTGGAGACATATGTACCTTGTCAAGGCTTATAGCCAGTAAGTGAAACTTGACTCTGCAACATCCAATCCCAGGTGCAAATTCTTGCTAATTTAGCATCTCAGGCCGCGTAGTCGTTTCATTTAATGTTATTTTTGGGGGGGGAGGGTTACTAATTTGTTTCTAAATTTAAGAATATGAATTGTGTCTATTCTATAAAGACACATGTTAAAAATGTGTCTATTTTAATCTGAAGAATTGGCCTTCAGGTCATGTTAAAATAATATAAGAATAATATACTAAAAATTCATAGAAGAAGAGAGAAAATCTGTGGAAATCAGCTCAAGAGTTTGATCTCTTAAATGTTCTGCCTATTAGAAGGTCATAGTGTTTTCATGTGTGTGTCCGTTCAGACTCATTCAGTATTACAGATAGTGCTGGGGCGATGACTCCGTGTGTAAAGTACTCACAATACAAGCCTCCTTCAGTTTCCTGGAACTCATGTAAAAGCTGGACCCAGTAACACAAGTGTATGTATTCCCATCATAGCACAACTCAGATAAATGAAGTGGAAGCAGAAGACTTGGTGAGAGCTGTAAGCTAGCTAGCCTGGAGTTAAAAAGAAAGATCCCATAGCTAACAAATCAGGACGTGAAGATTGGCTCCTGAGATTGTCCTGGGTCCTCTGGCCAACTCTCTCTCAGTCCCTCTGTCTCTCTCCCTGAACCTGTCTCCCTTTCTGTCTCTGTTTTTGTGTCTTTGTATCTCTCTGTGTCTCTGTGTCTCTGTGTGTCTCTGTCTCTGTCTCTGTCTCTGTCTCTGTCTGTCTCTGTCTCTCTCTCTCTCTGTCTCTCTCTCTCTCTCTGTCTCTCTGTCTCTCTCTCTCTCTCTCTCTCTCTCTCTCTCTCTCTCTCTCTCTCACACACACACACACACACACACACACACACATGCCAAAACTTATAAATGAATTTTTCTTGCATATTGCTCTTCCTTCTATATTTTATTCTCACATAGAATGTTAAGAAGGTATAGGGAATGAAGGATTTTGGTTTGGATAAATTAACTAGTTTGGGCATGGGGAAGGGTGAGTTACATTTCACATGTCAAGCTGAGACAGAACTAGGTTACTCTTAAAGGAATTATGCTTTTGTTTGCTTTGTTTTGGGCTTTTCCTTCTTTAAATTTGGTATCAATGTCATCCAATGTCATTGCATGACGCTGATGTAAAGTGACAGTCTAAATCCAATAACGGTGTTTGCCTAATTGCTTATCAAATGAATGACTTGCGTCACTTACATCCAGTGTAACTTGGCTGTATAGATTTAAGTAGAGAAGGTGAATCTCTGGAAGAATGAACAGCCACGTTTCCAAGCTGCTTGTGCCGCACAGAAAGTGCCTAGCTATTCATCAGACTGACTGACTCATTTGACCTGCATGAGAAGAAAGGAAAAGAAAAGGGCATATATTCTTTACTTGTGACACTATCACCTGTCACCTGTCACCTCCAGGTCAAGATCCTGAACTACTCAGTAACACAAACTGAAAAGGAATGAGGGAACCTTTACTGACTGCAGAACGTGATTTTTATTTAAAAACGTCACAACTGGTCTTAGATGAGAGTATTCACAATGACTGGCAGCTACACTGGATGGTTTTCCTGGGGACATTGAAATGAAAATCTCAGTCAGCCATCATGTTGCAACTGAGACTTAGGGCTGGGGGAGAAATAAGCTTATAATTTATTTTCTTTATGCTTACAGATTGTGCTTCACACCCCAGTCTGGACTTACAGACTGAGACCTGCCTGTGAAGATAACAACCACACCTACTGTTAAGATTTACTGAATGTTCTTATGTACCAGTTGGTAATCACTACATTTAGCCCCAGAGCATCTCCTTTGCAATCAAATGTCTTCCCTTGAGACCCCAGGAGTTTCTCACAACTGAGCAAGTATAGGAATCCTTACCATATCAGGCTCTTTCTAGACTGCTGTACCAATGCCAAGCCTGTCAGATTCTTTCATCAAATATTTTAAAAGTTACCTCTGAAATGAGAAGTGGGCGGCTTTTATAGAGAATCTGTTTATAAAGTACTGTTCAGTTGGAATGGTTCAGATTTTCCACAAAACTCTAGTGAAAGACAGTATCCATTACAGATCAAATTTTCATTGCAAGACTTAGTGGACAAATTAAACAATAATTCTTGGGAAGATTCCTTTTTTCCAAAATGTAGTATTTGTTTTAAATCTGGGATGAGAATCTTGTTTCTTTTAGTAAGGAAGAAACCACTACAATGTAGATCTCTTTCTCCCATGTCTTTCAGGAGTTCTAGTACTAAAGAGAATTCTTATTGAAATAATGAAACTGCACAAGTTACTCCCTGCTTCTTTGCTCTTTTCTTCTAAATGGGTCATTTACTAATTTTATTTTTAGGTGTATTTTGTGCCATTTACTGTTAGGAAGTGCATAAAAAATAAAAAAGCACTGATGTAATTTTTAGATCGTTGCATCTCTGCTGTGGCAAGTGCCTTGGGCACTAACATTCATGGGGCTTCCCTACCCCTCTCCTACCTCCTCCCCTGGACAGATTCTGTGCACAGGATGTCACATGTCTCAAGTTGTGTCTGAAAATAAAACAATATATAGTAAGTGTTGAACTTTATTTGATTGACATTGTTTGGGGCTCATGAGTCTTCCATTGAGACTTATCTGTCTCTGAACTTGACCTAACTAGCTATGATGAGATGAAACCTTGAAATTATCTAATATATTATTATTTTACATTTGGCCTTTTATAGTGAATTACTGTATCTATGGAGATTCAACTTTAGAGATTTACTTAGTTCATAGAAATTATGACCTCTGATTGTCTCATCTTCCTGCTTTCTTTTCTGCCTACACACGTCATAGAAGCCCTTCTAATTCTATAGAATTAGTAAAGGTTGGAAATAAGTTAAATTCTAATGGTTTGCCTTAGTTAGAAGTGGTTTATAAGTATAAGCAGTATAAGACAAAGGAGTCTGGGGTACGGAATGTTGAGAAGACTGACTACAATGAATGCAATAGTAACATCTGCAGACAATTTTGACGATTCTTTTGAGCATGATGTGAGTACACAGGATGAGAAACCCAGTGAGGAGCCTCATGGGTCCACAAAACATGGGCTACAAAGTAAGGGTCAGGCCAGCCTGAGTTATATGATAGGGCCTCTCTCAAAGTTAAAACAAAAAGTAAACTAACACATAAGCAGCACATTCTTTTCCAATTTGTTTTTAGCCTGCATATTAAGGATGAAAGGCTGCCATGAGAACAGAACTGCCTGAATATTCTCTAACAGCTTCTGCACTCATGAATTCTGAGACAATATAATTTTATTGTTATGATTTCCATTATTTGTTCAAGTCATTGTACACACTGTGTGTTGAGTGAATGCTTTCCAGTTTTATGTTGTGTTATTCTATTTGTTGTGTTCTCAGAGCACTAAAAAATAATTTTGTCTATTTTCTTTATTATAAAAATTCATTGTATTGATTTAGATTGTTTTTGTCAACAAGAGATTCATTTTTCTCCATTAATTTGTTTATGTATTCACTGTACAGCATGATTGCAGCCACCCCTTTCCCTTCTCCTCCCAATCCCACATGTACATCTTCCTCCCACTCCCTTCCCTTCTCAGAGAATGGAGGACCCCATGGATCCTCAACCACACTAGTACATCAAATCACAGCAAGACTAAGTACATCCTCTCTCAGTGAAGCCAGACAAGGCAGAGCAGCTAGGGGATAGGGATCCAAAGGCAAGCAACAGAGTCTGAGTCAGAGATAAGCCCCATTCCAATTGTTTGGAGTCCCACATGTTGAACGAGCTGCACATCTGCTACATGTGTAAGAGGCCTAGATTCAGATCACGCACACTTCTTGGTTGGTAGCTCAGTCTCTGTGAGCACTCAAGGACTCAGTTACTTTACTCTATAGGTCTTCCTCTGGTACTTGTGATATGCTTGAAAAGTCCAGCTCCCGCGTTCCCCAACTACATCCCCAGCCCTGAGCCCTGCATTGTTTGGCTGTGGGTTACTACATCTGTTTTTATTAGCTGGTAGATGAAATCTCTCAAAAGACAGTTATGGTAGACTCCTGTCAAGCATAGCAGAATCCCATTAATAGTGGCAAGAGCTGGCTCCCCACCCCCCATGGGATATATCTCTATTTAGGACAGTCATTGGTTGGCCAATCTCTGCTTCATCATTATCCCTGTACTTCTTGTGGGCAGAACAAATTTTGAGTCAAAGGTTTTCTAGGTGGGTTAGTGCTCCCCTCACTCCACTGGAAGTCCTGCATGGTTACAGAAGGTTACCAGCTTTCTGTTTTCCAACTACCTTACTGTCTAAGTTTGACTCCCCTGGAGCTTGCTCTGTATATTGACCTTGAATTCAGAGATCTGCATAGCTCTGTCTTCTGATTGCTGAAATTTAAGGGGTGTACCACCAGGCCTGGACTTAAGCATTTCTTTTTTTTTTTCCAACTTTTATTAGATATTTTCTTCATTTACATTTCAAGTGTTATCCAGAAAGTTCCCTATACCCTCCCCCCTCCCGGCCCTGCTCCCCTACCCACCCGCTCCCACATCTTGGCCCTGGTGTTCCCCTGTATTGGGGCATATAAAGTCTGCATGACCAAGGGGCCTCTCTTCCCAATGATGGACAACTAGGCCATCCTCTNATTAAAAAAAAAAAAAAAAAAAAAGGGGGGGGAGGAAGGGAATTCTAATCACATAGAAGGTAGATTTATTTATTTGTTTGTTTGTTTGTTTATTTTGGTTTTTCTAGACAGGGTTTCTCTGTCCACAAATCCACATTCTTTCAAACAAAAGCATGGTCAGGCTTATCACAATACCCCTGGTTCTGGGACCAACTTCTATCTTAGGCTTTTACTGCTGAAAACAGACACCATGACCAAGGCAACTCTTATAAGGACAACCTTTTATTAGGGCTGGCTTACAGGTTCAGAGGTTCAGTCCATGATCTTCAAGGCAGGAATGGCAGTGTTCAGGCAGCCAGGAGGAGTTGAGAGATTGATATCATCATCTGAATGCTGCTAGGAGAAGAATGGCTCCCAAATGGTTAAGAAGAGAGTCTCACTGCCCACTCCCGCAGTGACACACCTACTGTCAACAAGGTCACTCCTCCTAATAATGCCACTCCCTGGGCCAAGCATTTTCAAATCACTACCGTCCCCTAGCATTTGGATCATAGAGGTTCAGAATTGAGACTTGAACTTGGTTTATTTTTCCTTTGATGAATATGAAGTTCTTCCTCATCTCTTTTGATTAATTTTGGTTGACAGTCAATTTGTTAGGTATTAAGTCCAGCTTGCTTCTCGGAGTGTTTGCCTAGAAAACACTTTTTTTTTTCCAGAGTCCTTTACTCTTAGGTAATGTTTATGTATATTCTGAAGTGTATTTCTTGTATGCAGCAGAATGATGGATCCTGGTTTTGCATCCATTCTGTTAGCCTGTGTGTTTTTATTAGGCAATTGAATCCATTGATATTGGGAGATGTTAATGACTAATGATTGTTAATTCCTGTTATTTTGATTTTAGTGGTAGTAGAGTGTATGTGAGCACACATGTGCCCCTGCAGGCATGAGCTTCCCTGCTTTTGTTTTTGCTTTCTGTGAGTTTATTTCCTGTCTTTTCTTTGGTGTCATTAACCTTTATGGGTTGGAGTTTTCCTTCTAGTAGCTTCTGTAGTTCTGGATTTATTGATAGATATTGTTTGAATTTGCTTTTGTCATGGACTATCTTGGTTTCTCCATCATTGATAATTAAGAGTTTTGTTGTCTGTAGTAGTCTGGCCTGGCATCTGTGGTCTCTTAGACACTGCAGACACCTGCACAGGTCCTTCTTGCTTTTAACTTCTCCTTTGGTAAGTCTGGTGTGATTCTGATAGGTCTGCTTTTATATAGTACTTAGTCTTTTTCCCTTGCAGCTGTTAATATTCTTTCTTTGTTGTGTACATTGAGTGCTTTGATTATTTTATAGCAGTTGGTAGTGTTCTGTAAGCTTCTTATACATTCTTAGCCACCTCTTCCTTTAGGTTAGGCATCTTTTCTTCTATGCTTTTGTTGAAAATATTTTCTGGACCTTGGAGTTGAGCTCTTCACCTTCTTCTGTTCCTATAATTCTTAGGTTTGTTTTTTTTTTCCCGAAAGTATCCCAGATTTCCTGGATATTTTGTGTTAGAAAATTTTTAGATTTAACATTTTCTTTGACTGATATGTCAAGTTCTATCATATCTTCTAAAGAATCTTCTAGATTCTCTCTTCCATATATTCTGTTGGTGATGTTTATGTGTGTAGATCCTGTTCTCTTCCTCAGGTTTTCCATTTCCAGGATTCCCTCAGTTTTTGTCTTCTTTATTGCTTCTATTTCTACTTTCATGTCTTGAACAGATTTATTCATTTCCTTTACCTGTTTGAATATATTTTCCTGTATTTCTTTAAGGGATTTATATATCTCCTCTTTAAAAACCTCTATTATTTTCCTAAGCTTGGATTCTTGAGCTTCAGCTGGGTTAGAATATCCAACTTCAGCTGTAGTAAGATAGCTGGGTTCTAGTGGTGCTATATATCTGGCTCCTCTTGAGTTTGTCCTTACCCTTTTGTCATCTGGCTGCCCTGGCCTTTTGCTATTTGGTTGTTGTTATTGTTTGCAGGCCTGGCAGTCTCTGATGGCAGAAGGCTTCTCAGTCCCAGATTTGAGCAGGCCTCTGGTAGTCCTGATTGAAGTGGGCCACTGGTAGTCCCTGATGGCAGCAGACCTCTGGGAGTGCATGAAGATTTTTGGGTCAGGCAATGGCTGGCACAAGGGACAGGATAGAGCTCACAGCTGTTGGACTTAGCTGAGGGGTTCTGACAGACCAAGTTAGTTTATTGCCATGCCCTTACTCCTCTTTGTTTTAAGTCTTCATTCTGCATTCTGTCACCATGTACAACAAATGGATAGTTACTGACTTATCTTTTTGCCGGTCAATCTACAATATAGTACCATATGATAAACACATCTTTAAAAGAATGCATAGGAAAATAAGGCATTTTTCAGTAAATATATTTTTAAAAAAATGTTTGAAGGAAGTTTTATAAATAAATAAATATATCTTAAATAGTAAGATAAATTAGAATAAAAGTTTGAAATATTTCTTGGACACACAGTCATGGGAATCACTGACTCTATACTCAAGCATTTAGGCAAATTGTCATTTGTAGTTGTGCTATACACCATTGATATTTGTGACCTTCTGGTTGAAAGGAAGGAAAATGGAAAGTAATATTGCAGATGGATTATTGTTCACTGGTCTTGCTTCTTTATGAAACCCAGAGAGCTCCATGATGCCTTGTAGAGAGGGCTGTGTGAAAACCTGGTTGGACAGCGGTAAGACTGTGAGACACCTCCCACATCATGCCAGAAACTCTCTATTTTCATGTGTAGACTATAAACAACCAATGAAAGAGGCTGACCAAGCATCTACATTGTGAGTTTTACAACTCACAGTAAAATACAAGTATAGTGTTGGGGAAAAAAAGAAGAGCTTCACTTAGATTCTTGTTGGCTTATGGGTACTGTGTGATGCCATTCAGACTTGGGAGGCAGAGGCAGGTGGATTTCTGAGTTCGAGGCCAGCCTGGTCTACAAAGTGAGTTCCAGGACAGCCAGGGCTGCACAGAGAAACCCTGTCTTGAAAAACCAAAAAAAAAAAAAAAAAAGAAAGAATGCCGAAAAAGGTGGGAATGATAACTTTGAATATACAAATAATATGTTCTCTGATTGCCATGTACAACTTCAAGGGTTCTGTTTTAAACAATTTTAAGTGAATAATACTCATAACAAAATTATGAAAGCAATATACTGATACTTATTTTAAAAAATACTTAGCCATTTTTATCATTTTAGGTGACAAATGGAACATTAACTTTTATGTACCATGCCACAAATGTAACTTGTACCTAGGAAGTTTTCATTCCAACCTTACGTGACATCTGCTGAGAAATCAAAATTACACATTGGCAAAGACTATTCAAATAGGAAAAGCTAAATCTATGTAGAAAAACTGAGAGGAACCGAATTGGGCAGTTGTAGTAGAGAAATGATAAATCATCCATTTATGTCACAGAAAAGTGCTGTCTTCTGTGTTATTGATATGTCATATGGTTAAAGTTTGAAATACAAAGCTAATAATGTATCTTTATTTATAGCATCTGTCTAGGAAGGGTTCAAACAGCACTTATGTAATAGTTTTGTTCAATATTTCAGTGGAGCAAGGGATACTCTGTGATTGTAACCTACAGATCAGGAGTTGTCAGTGAATACTCACAATGTACTAAAATTGTTGCAGCCTCCCTTGTTAGGGATTTGATATACCAAGCCAGCAGGACCAGAAGATAAGGTCTCTGTAGTTGACTGAATCAAGGCAGGCAATGTCCTACTGGAATATAGCTTTAGAAATGTCATCATCAATAGATAGTGAGGATTGACAAGGTGGCTTACATTCCTGATTCTTTGGAAATGAAACTTAGGAACTCGTCTTTCTTAACTTAAACACACACAATAAAAACAAAACACAACAAACATAGCCTGTGTTTTCCTAGACAGACTTGCTTCTATTGTTTTGTTCTATATTTCCATACTTACTGTGTTTGCTTTTTTTAAGTATGATAAAATGATAATTGTGATTTTAAATAGTACATAAATTTATTTGCTCCATATGAATAATTGTTGTATTTATACAAATAAGAAAATGAAGATTGGAACAGTGACCTATAATTTACTTGATGTTCATAGACTTTTAATGCATTTAAACAAGAGCATCATTTTAAATGGCCTCTCCAAAAGAAAGATAGGCAGAATTATTCTACAGCATTTCCGTAAACAAAGCTATTAACAAAGGCTCTATTGTTAAATAGATTAATAGAGAATTAATTATTAACAGCTTAAGAATCACCTTACTCCCATGGTTCTTTGTATCTATATATAGTAATGATAGAATATGCCTCATTGCACTAATCATTTGCATGTACTGTGCAATGAGCTGTTTGAGTCTCCATGCTGGATGTGCACTATTTTATGAATCTTCAGATAGTTTTTGCAGTATTATTATTCTACAATATAGAAGGGAAAAAAACAAAACATTCTCATGAATCTTAGCAAAATTATCATTCTTACTTTCCATGGAGTGGAATAGCAACAACTAGAATCTAGTGAAGCATAACCTTTGTAGTACAAGTTTACCCACAGCTTCATGGTTTTGGTTTGCTTGTTTGTTTTTGTTTTGTTTTGTTTTGTTTTGTTTTGCCTTGTCTGAAACTTGAGCTTGTGAAAGAGCAGAAATGGTTTTAGTTTCCAATGGTGTGCTCCATTCAGGAATAGGTGGGTAAAGCAGTGACTAGATGTTGTCCCTAGAGAGCCCTGGAAGATGTTGTCGTTCAGAGGTAATACAGTCCCAGTGTGATATCACACCCAAGACAAAGCCAGGAGGAATGAACAATTTGCCTGCATGGTATCAGTTCTGATAGAGAGAATGAAGGGACAGCTTGACATGCTCCAAGGACTGGGAGAAATTGGGACATTTCAGTTCTGAGTTTGGTGGTCCAGTAAGGAAAGCCTAATGTTAATGTGGACCCCTTGCCTTATTTACATCCCCTTCTCCCTATCTGGGGATCCTGAGTTATGACTCTAAGACCTGATTGATCCTGCAAAGGGAAGATGTTTGGGAGGATTCCAGCCATCTTCTAATGGTTTGAGTTGTTGCAATATTCTCCAAGTTGAAACACCCCTCCAGAAGGGAAAGATGGTGTATGACATTCAGTAGCTAAACAACTCCACACTTCAAGAAGCTCTTGAAATAAGATGTAAAAGAATCCTAATCAAGATCATGGAAATAGTACAAGTTCTAGAGAAAGAGCCACACTCACCAGCAGAGTAAGTTGGAGGAGGTTGTCTGACCTATGGAACTGCCTGCTAGTCTTATGACAGCTTCAGAATTTCAGCATTTGAGTTGTCATCCATACTGGAGTGAATTTTCAGTGATGCAACTGATTTGTAGCTGTTCCTGTTCTAGGAGGCAAACTGTCACCCAGACTTCTATATGTAACCTGATAAACACACTGGTTTGTCAAGTTGGGTTTTCATAGAGGTGTTACATTAGCCTTCCTTTAGTTCTCAATCTGGGGTGAGTGCATGTGCCTTCATTTCACCTCAGAATAGATCTCTCCCCGTACTAATTGTGTGTTATTCTGTCCAATGTAGTATATGCACATAGAGGAATCTATTGATTGAGTTTTTTCTTTTTAGGTGGATAATAAGCTGAATCCAGATCAGAGGTGAATCAAGAAGAGGATATTTGCATAGGGTCAGTGATTATAAATGAAGGTTGAGCTGTAAGAATTAAAAGCCAAGTCATGTAGTACTCAACTTTCATAATCTCTGCTCTTCAGTGAATTCCTTTCACTCTAACACTTAAGTCAGACTAGTGTTTCTAATGTGAGACAGGTGACCCCTGATTAAATACAAACTTGAGGTGCTAAGTGGGGGTTCTGATTAGTTCATATTGTTGTTCCATCTAAAGGGTTGAAGACCCCTACAGCTCTTGGGTACTCTCTCTAGCTCCTACATTGGGAACCCTGTGTTCTGCCCTATAGATGATTGTGAGCATCCACTTCTGTATTTGTCAGGGACTGTCAAAGCCTCCCAGGACACAGCTATATCAGGGTCCTTTCAGCAATATCCTGCTGGCATATGCAGTAGTGTCTGTATTTGGTGGCTGATTATGTGATGGACCACCCGGGTAAGGCACTCTCTGGATGGTCCATCCTTTCATTTTAGCTCCAAACTTTGTCTCTGCACCTCCTTCCATGTATATTTTAATCCCTATTCTAGGGAGGAATGAAGTATCCATGTGTTGGTCATTCTTGATTTTCTTGTGTTTTGGAAATTGTATCTTGGGTATTCTAGGTTTCTGGGCTAATATCTGATTATCAGTGAGTGCATATTAAGTGACTTCTTTTGTGATTGGGTTATCTCACTCAGGATTATATCCTCCAGATACATCCATTTGCTCAAGAATTTCATAAATTCATTGTTTTTAATAGCTGAGTAGTACTCCATTGTGTAAATGTACATTTTCTGTATCCATTCCTCTGTTGAGGGACATCTAGGTTCTTTCCAGCTTCTGGCTATTATAAATAAAGCTGCTATGAACATAGTGGAGCATATTACCAGTTGGAATATATTCTGGGTATATGCCCAGTAGAGGTATTGCTGGATCTTTTGGTAGTACTATGTCCAGTTTTCTGAGAAACAGTCAGACTGATTTCCAGAGTGGTTGTACCAGCTTGCAATCCCACCAGCAATGAAGAAGTGTTCTTCTTTCTCCTCATCCTCACCAGCATCTGCTGTCACCTGAATTTTTGATCTTAGCCATTCTGACTGGTGTGAGGTGGAGTCTCAGGGTTGTTTTGATTTACATTTCTCTGATGATTAAGGATTTCGAACATTTTTAGAGGTGCTTCTCAGCCCTTTGGCATTCTTCAGTTGAGAATTCTTTGTTTGGCTCTGTACCCCATTTTTAAATGGGGTTATTTGCATTTCTGGAAATCAGCTTCTTGAGCTCTTTGTAAATATTGGATATTAGCCTCCTATCAGTTTTAGGATTGGTAAAAATTCTTTCCCAATTCGTTGGTGGCCTTTTTGTCTTATTGACAGTATCTTTTGCTTTACAGAAGCTTTGCAATTTTATAAGGTCCCATTTGTCAATTTGTGATCTTATAGCACAGGCCATTGGTGTTCTGTTTAGGAATTTTACCCCTGTGCCCATATCTTCAAGGGTTTTCCCTACTTTCTCTCCTATGGATTTCAGTGTTTAATGTGAAGGTCTTTGATCCACTTAGACTTGAGCTTTGTACCAGGAGATAGGAATGGATTAATTCACATTCTTCTACATGTTGACCGCCAGTTGTGCCAGCACTATTTGTTGAAACTGCTGTCTTTTTTCCCCCACTGGATAGTTTTAGCTCCCTTGTCAAAAATAAGATGACCAAAGATGTGTGAGTTCATTTCTGGGTCTTCAATTCTATTCCATTGGTCTACCTGTCTGTCGTTATACCAGTACCATGCAGTTTTTTTGTTTGTTTGTTTGTTTGTTTGTTTGTCACAATTTCTCTGTAGTACAGCTTGAGGTCAGGCATGGTGATTCCACCAGAGGTTCTTTTATTGTTGAGAATAGTTTTTGTGGATTGGCAGGATTAATATAGTCAAAATGGCTATCCTGCTGAAAGCAATCTACAGATTTAATGTATTCCTCATCAAAATTCCAACTCAATTCTTCACTGAGATAGAAAGGACAATTTGCAAATTCATCTGGAATAATAAAAAAATCTAGGATAGCAAAAACTATCCTCAACAATATTTTTATACTTCTAACGGCATTTATATTTTACTATGCTTATTATACTTCCTCTCCTCTTTTATCTCTCTTTCCTTTCTTTTCTTCCTTAAGTTAAATCATGGTCTTCTCATGAAGTTCAAAATGTGGTCTCTGTGCCCCTTCCTAGAATTAAGAACAAAGCACACACTGAAGGAGTTACAGAGATCATGTGTGAAGCTGAATCAAAAGGATGGACCAACCAGTGACGGTGGCTGCCAGGGATCCCTCCCATAATCAGCCACCAAAATAAACACTATAGCATATGCCAGCAAGATAATGCTGAAAGGGANAGGGGAATGCCGGGGCCATTACGTGGGAGGGGGTGGGTAGGGGAGCAGGGCGGGGACGCGGGAGGGTAAGGGAAAATTTCTGGATAACATGTGAAATGTAAATGAAGAAAATATCTAATAAAGAGAAAAAAAATGAAAAAAAACCCATGGTCTTCTCTGTCTGTTTTAGGTTGGCCCCTTGTTAAGTACCTTGGTACTTCCTGGTCCCCATCTCCTAGGGTATAACCAGATTTTTAAACCAATATGAACTATCTACCGAAATATCTTAGGCTCTGGCTGGTGTACTTTCATGATCTCCCCTTCCCTCTTCATGTGCCCCCATCCTCCATATTGTTCATGGCAATGGCAGCTGTATCTGTTACTCATTCATGCTGAACTACCTTTCTTACAGTTTCTGTACTGCCCTACCTATTGTCTCTGGTATGATTACTACCCTTAATGCTTATTCTTTCATGATGTGACCATGGCCTCTGTGGTCACATGACCTCTGTCCACCCTAAAATGCCAGGTAAAGATACATCTGTGTCAGCTTCTGCCAGCTGCTTTCCAGATCTCACAGAACTGCTCTAGTGTTTTGTGCTTCTTAACAGCTTCTCTCTTGCTTTGTTTGTTTGTTTGTTGTTGTTGTTGTTGTTGTTCTTTCTTTTTTTTTCTTCTCTGATTTGTTTTTGCTAAGATAATCTGAAGTAGTCCATGCAGGGATCAAAGTGGGTATGTGGACATTAGTATGATGGCCTTCAACTCCAACTTGACCTGCCTAGTTTTCCAAAGTGCTTAAATTATACAAGTGACCCAGAAAGCTGTAAGTGAAGGACTTTAAGTATGTTCTCATGTTTGTAAGATAATCTTCAAAATATGCGTAATTTCAGTTTCTTTCCAGACTTAAAACATCCATTGTTTCTTTTTCCTTCTAGGTGAAGTAGACCATCATAGCAGCCTACTTTGTAACTTTCTCCTCTCTGGAATGGTGTAGGAGGCTCATGAATTTATCAGAATTAAAAAGAAAATCAAAAGACAGAAGCTTTTCTCACCATGTGTATAAAAACAGTGAATAATTGGGGGGTGGGGGGGAGGAGCTTTGGGAGAAGCATGCAGTTTGAACAGGGTACTCAAGTGATGCAGTCTTCTCAAGTCATGCTATGATGGGGCCTCTGGGTACCTTGGACAGCTCTGCATCATTTATGTCCAGATAGGAAACTCTCCTGCAAGGAATGCTTTAGATAGTAAGCTCTGAGAATGTACTGCTTCACTATGTGAACTTGAGAAGACCTTTCCTTTTATCTGTTGTCAGTTCCTGGGCTGAGGTCAGTGACCACTTAGGCATATCTCTTTACAAGATTTCACCTCTCAGAAAACAGCATTTGCATGGATGGTATACCATTTGCCTATGCTACTCTTTTATTTTTATATTTTTGTAAAGAGATAATGACATGAAATTTTTAAGACGAGAAATACCACAGATGGCAAACAAACAACTTTGTCAAAATTTTGAAGTTAAGGGATATCCAAGCTGTGCAAGCTCAAATATGCTCAGCAGAGGGAGTGGCACTATTAGCAGGTGTGGATTTGTTGGAGGAAGTGTGTCGTTGTGGGAGTGGACTTTAAGACCCTTATCCTAACTTTCTGGAAGCCAGTCTTCTCCTCTTTGCCTTTGGAATAAGAGGTAGAACTCTCAGCTCCTCCTACACCATGCCTCCCTGGAAGTTGCCTTGATGATAATGAACTGAGTTTCAGAACCTATAAGTCAGAACCAATTAAATGTGTCCTTATAAGAGTTACCTTGATCATAGTGTCTGTTCACAGCACTAAAGCCCTAAGACACAAGCTTACTTCAATATAAATATACAAGGGCATCTCGATAGTGTGAGACAAACACGCCAATTTGTGTCTCCTAGGCAAATGTCACACTTTTGAGGCATGCGTATATGAAAATGGGCAAACAAGAATAGCAGGAGGTCATAGAAGTGTCTTCAGCTAGAGAGTGTCAACAGGGAGAAATTAAGCCTTTATTAGCATGAAAACAGCAGGCAAATGATTGTTACATAATTACATCCAGTTTTTCTTGAAGGATGGAGATTTGTTTGTCTACTACTGAGAAAATATATTTCTCTCTGTTTCTCAAGCTGGAGTGATAAATACATTTTGTTCCGACTGATGTTTTTGTCTAAAGAAATGCTAGGAACATTCAGCAGGGCAGCATGGAGTCCAACGTGCTCTGCATACCTTTCATACAGTCCTGGTTTTCTTCTTGAAGTCTTTCTTTGTGAAGTGGTTACTCATACTTTATTTAAATTCATTTTAAGTGAGACTGTGTAGCTAAATAGAGTTTATCTTCATATCACCAAAGTTGTCCTGAATATGGTTGCCCGTCCAGGCTTCGCTACTTTCCAGAATGCATTTATTGTTTAGATTTACTATTATGGTTTTAATATCTTACTGAAGAGAAGATACACATCTGAGGCCTTCACCAAAACTTTTGGGCTAGTAAATAAGATAAAATTGTGGAAAAGAAAATAGACTATAAATTATTGAGCTTATGTTACTAAATTAAAATAATATCATACTGGATTTAGGAAACTCCGGATCCAGTGAGCAGTGTCTTTCTAAGAAATAGAATGTACATTTGGGGATCAATCACACTACCATTGTGACACAGAGATGAGAGAAGCTGGACAGGCACAACCATTAGCTACGGAACACATATCATAGCAGGCAGGAGGAGATAGAAAAAGCAAGAAAAGATCTCTCAATACAGCCAATAAAGGAAATATGACAGCCCTGTTAACATCTTGGTTTTGGAAAAATTTCCCCCAGAACTGTGAGAGAAAAACTCAACTGTTTAGTGAAATTCTGATAAATGTACTATGAAACTGGTATGGGCATCACATTTTAATTTTCAAGGCAAAATATGTGCATATGAGTAGAACTTATCAGAGCATTATGATTCATTTTAGAAGTCTGGAGGTAAGCCGCTTAAATACCACAAACCTAGGATTACAATTCCAAAGAAGAGTTTTTGAGGACCAAAATTCTGTTTTAATCATCATACTAATGTCTGCCTTGAGATTCCACTCTCTCATTGACAGTCTTGGTTTATACCTAGGTATTGTTAGAAATCTTATATGGAAATCTATATAGATCTCTATAGAAACCAAAAAAATACATTTTTTTGGAAAGAATATGTATCTTAATGGGTATCTTTGCTAAATATTTTCAAGAGAGCACCATACAGCCTATTAAATAGCTAGGGAAGAATAGGAGCTATTCATTTTCTTTCTATCTACAGAATTTTTATATGATCCCTTAGAGGTTTCTTAATTCTAAAGTGGTTTTCTTTTTTTCTTTTTCCTGATTTGGATGGAAAATATCAGCTTCCTTTACTGAAATTCTTCCAATTGCTTCTCCAAATGTCAGTTGTATTGGACTTTCCTGAGGGGGAAAATATTGCTGTCAGGGAAGCAGTTTGCAGATCAAGTAGATAACAGAAGCCAGGGTGCTATTATTAGCTGGGAGGCAGTGAGGTTTGCAGGTTACACAGGGAGGGAAATGGCAACATTCAGGTAAGAGGAGAGAATAGAAAACTGATCAGGAAGGATAGCTGGGCTTTTCTCTCATCACTTTCCTACCAATAAACAAAGAGAACCAGTTCAACAGGAAGCTCTGGCTTGTCTGTCTACTACCACCTTTTGAATCCAGATTACCAAAGAATTATAATGGCTTTTTTACAAAAACATTTCAAGGTTGGTTTTTAAATCTCCAGTTTGGGTCAGTGGGCACAAATGAGCAGCCAAAAGTCAAGCCACATGTTAGAGAAAGTTATTTATATCTTGCCCTATGTGGCTGTGTCCCAGCTCGGGGAACTGCAGACAGCCCTTTCTCAAGTTGCCCTGTGTTGCTTCACAGTTCACAACAATCTGACTAATGGTTGCAATTTCTTCTCTAATTAGATTTTTGTCATGTGAAAATGCAGAGGTTCTTTATTTCTGCTTTATTTTCCCCTTCACCTTTCCCCACATTTGATTTTATTTTTTATTCACAAGTTGGTTTGGTGATTCTGTGGAAATTTTCTCAGCCTTGGCTATGGTATCCTTAGTGCTTCATCTCTGGCAGAAATTTTGTTATGCTTGTCAGCTTCCATTTTACCCTGTGTGTCTTCTTTCTATATAAAGCTCAGCCATTAGTCATTGTTTTTTTGAAGATAATGTTGGTTATGAGCCTGGAACAACTTGAATAAACTTGCAATAAATGATCCTATCCAACTGCAGAGAGAATTCACGAAGCATTGGCAATCACCAGGGCTTTCAGACAGAATCAGTAAAAGCTGTCACCTCCCTAGCGAAAGCACTGAGTAGTGCCACAGGCAACTCTTCATAATTGGCCTTCCCAAGAAGTGGTGTCTTTTAGTGGAACTACCCTTAACAGCTACCACACATTCTCTCCTGCATGCACTGGATCTACCAAAAATTAAATTTCCAAGTCAACATTCTGAAATCCTTTTTAGCAAATGATTTGATTTTCAATCTTTTGACAATCAAGAAAGCAGATCTCCATTGAGGATTCCTTCCAAGCCTCTAAGCAAGGCTAACTCGAAGCTTCTTTAAATAACACAATTTGTTTGTTCTCATAATTTGAAACAAAATAGTGCTTGGTAAGGAATGGAAACAATGTCATACATGCAATCTTGCCTCATGAAAAGGCTCCTAGGGAAAGCCTGATGAAATTCTCAGGACAGAGATGTCAGCACTACTGGCTTTTGGTACACCAGTCCTTGGAACTTATACATATTAACAGAGCTTGAAACCTTCCTTGTTTTGCTGGACAAACAAGCCAGTTTTATTATTTTTTTATGTGATCTTGTTGATCCTGGAAAATTTAAAAGCCTTTCCTAACAAAATTTGAGTATTTTTAATATTGAAAACTCATTTAGAATGGGTAGAAATAAACTTGTTGTAAACTAAGTATCAAATAAATCAGTAATAAAAATTAAGCAAGCCATATTGCCAATAGACAGTCCCTCTTGTATGGAACAAGTATGTGTGAGTGTGTGTGTGTGTGTGTGTGTGTGTTTGTGTCTGTGTGTCTGTGTGTGTCTGTGTGAATGTTTGTATGTATGTATGTATGTATGTATGTATGTATGTATCTATGTATGTATCTATGTATGTATATGGGTATATATGTGAACATATATGGATTATGTACACGTATATATGTATATATATGTATGTATTTTTTGTGTGTGCATATGTGTATGTCTGTACAAGTGTGTATGAATCTATGTATGTGTGTACGTGTGAGTGTGCATTCCTGTGCCCATTCATACATGCTCTTGTTCATGATCTTGACTTGAGTATTGGTCCTCAAGTTTCCAACTTGTTTTCTTTGCTCACTGATGTATATTCCAATCTTCTTGAGCAGGCAGCTGCCAGGAACTTTCATGCCTCTGTGTCCCATCATTAAGCAGGAATCCAAGGATTACAGATATTGTAATACATTATTGTTTCTGCTTTTATGTAGATCTGTGAATCTGGATTCAAGTCCTCAAGCTTATGCAGCAAGAACTTTACACAGTCTACCATCTTCTTAGCTCTAGAGGATGCAATTTGAGCTTCTTAGAAGTAACTTACTGCAAACCACTCTTTTAAGTATGCATAACATCATACCAGTCTTTACTTTAGATGCTCCAGTGTCTTCCATCATATTCAGAATACAACTGAAGCTTATACACAACATAGCTTTTTTTAGTTTAACTTTTATTTTTTTATTTATTCATTTTATATCTCACTCACTGCCCCCCTACTGGCCACCGCGCCCATATTCCTCCCCAATTCCCCTTCCCTGCTCCACTGAGGAGGAGACCCTGGGTATCCCCCACCCTGGAACTCCAAGTTTCTGCTAGCCAGGTGCTTTTCTGTTCACACTGAGGTCAGATTAGGCAGCCCAGCTAAAAGAACATATCTCACATACAAGCACTAGCTTTTGAGATAGCCACCAGTCCAGTTGATCAGGACCCATATGAAGTCCAAGCTGAACATCTGCTACGTATGTGTAGGAAAGCCTATGTCCTTTGGTTGGTGATTCAGATGCTGAGAGTCCAGGTTAGTTGACTCTGTTGGTCTTTATGTGGAGTCCCTAACCCCTTCAGGGCCTGCAATCCTTTCTCCTATTCTTCAACAAGAGTCTCCAAGTTCCATTTACTGCTTATCTGTGGGTGTGTGTATTTGTCTGAGTCCACTGCTGCTGGGTAGAACCTCTCAGAGAACAACTAGCTCCTTTCTGCAAGCATAACAGCATACCATTAATAGTGTTAGGATTTGGTGGTTACTAATGGGATGGGTCTCAAGTTGGGCCAGTTATTGATTAGCTATTCCCTTAGACTCTGCTCCATTCCCTGTCCCTGCATTTTTTCTAAACAGGATACATTTTCTGTTGAAAGTTTTGTGGGTGGGTTGGTGTCTCTATTGTTCCACTGGGGTTCTTGCCTGGCTATAGGAGGTGGCAACAAGTTCCATATCCCCAATGTAGTAAGTCACAGCTAAGATCACCCCATGGGCACCTTCTTTATCCCATGTTCCTGACTCCACCTAGGCCTCTACCTCCTCACCCCTGTTAACTGCAGATTTCCATTAGACATCTCTCCTGTCCTTCCCCAAACCTGATCCTAAGCCCCGTTTTCCCCTACACATCTCCCCTCTCTTCCAGTTCCACTTCCCTCCATCCATCTGCCTTTTATGACAATTTCATTCCTTCCACCCTCTAAGTGAGATTCAAGCTTCCTTGGTTAGGCCTTCATTCTTGTTTAGCTATGGGTCTGTGGAGTATAACATGGTACTTGTTTTTTATGGTTAATATCCACTTACAGGTTAGTACATACTATGCATGTCCTTTGGGGATAGAGTTTCTTCACTCAGGATGGTACTTTCAAATCCCATCCATTTGCCTGAAAAAAATCATGATATCTTTGATTTTAATAGCTGAATGGAATTTCATTGTGCTAATGTACCTCGTTTTCTTTCCATTCTTCAAATGAGGGCCATCTAGACCATTTCGTTTCTTGGTGTTATGAATAAAGTTGCTATGAACATAGTTGAGCAAGTGTCCTTATAGAATGTTGGAGCATCTTTTGGGTACATGCTCAGGAGCAGGTATAGCTGTGTCTTGAGGTAGAATTTTCGCAGTTTTATGAGAAAACACAAAATTGTTTTCCAAAGTTATTGTATAAGTTTGCAGTCCCACCAGCAATAATGAAGTGTTGTCCTTGCTCCATATCCTTGCCAGCATGTACCATCTCTTTCAGGTTTTGATCTTAGCCATTTTGATGACTATAAAATGGAACCTCAGGTATGTTGATTTGCATTTCCATGATGGCTAAGGACTTTTAACATTTCTTTAAGTGCTCTTGGCCATTTGAGTTTCCTCTGTTGAGAATTCTCTGTTTAGTTCTGTATCCCATTTTTTAATTGGCTTATTTTGGTTGTTGGTGTCTAACTTCTTGAGTTCTTTGTGAATCTTAGACATTAGCCTTTTGTCATGGATAGGGCTGGTGAAAAGCCTCTTGCAATCTGTAGGCTGCCAATTTGTTCTATTGACAGAGTCTCTTGTCTTACAGAAGCTTTTCAGTGTCATTAGGTCCCATTTACCATTTGTTGGTCTTAGAGACTGAGTCATTGATTTTATGTTCAGGAACTTGTCATCTCTTCTTATTCACCATGGGTATTATCCACTTTCTTTTCTATGAGGTTTTATGTATCCAGTTTTATGTTGATGCCAAGGTCTAGTCCCAGTGGGGTCTTCTTTCTTGTCAGTTTTCCTTGAGGCAAGGGAGGGGGAAGAACATCAGTGGAGGATAAGACTTTTCTCTTACAAAATATAGGGTTGCTGCATAATAATTAAAGTCCACTTATCTAAGTCTAAGTTACTTTGCTACTGTAGCTGACCCACCTTCTGTGTTCCTCTGAGGCCAGAAATGGCAGTCTCTGTCATTATCACCTCGTCTTAAAATAGTAGTAGATTAAGTAAAGGATTAATTGCAAGAGCCTTTTCTTTTTTGTACAAATGCCTCTTGCTTGTCAAGCTAGGGAGAAGTTTGGAGCAAAAAACTTCTATTAAACAAGGAGAAGAGTATAACACTCAAAAAAGGAAAAATGGCTACATATGCAAATATGCATAAACTCATATAAATTTATATATACATTTATACATGAGCATTTATACATTTCCATTCAAACCAGTTGGGTTCAGCTTGCATACATTCTCACAATCACATACTTAAACACACAAATCCATACTTACTTATGCATTTGGAGCAAAAGACCAAACACTAGTGCAGAAAGAACTCACTCATTCTGAAGGAAAGATGAGCTTCAATCTTCATTGCATAGGGAAAGAAAAAGCTTTTATCCTTTTAATGCTAAATGAATTAAACCTAAGTTTGTAATAAGAAAGCTTTGTTCCTTTAATAAGACCAAGTCTGCCTTGTTAATAAGAAATACCTGTTTTGCTCCATGGTAAGGAGAAGCCTGCCTGCTCCTTCTGTTCTCTCTGCAGCTTCTTTATTCCCCCTTCCCTCTGCATTCTGCATATTGCTTTCTTAGATTTTTATGTTACCTTATAGTTCCTAAGTTATTCCACTCTGCATTCTCTTTCTAATCTTGCTCTTTCCTCCTGCTCTGGTGTCAAAATAATGCTCTAACTCTCAATGCCTTTTTTCCCAATGCTATGCCTATAGTTCTAAATTCTTTTGAGTTCAGTTCTGTCTCAAAAGTTCTCTTGTGTCCTGACTAAAAAAAAAATTATCTTAAGTCCTATTCTAAAAAGTTCTGTTCATATCTGTCTAAAAGGTGTTCTATCTAAAAGTTGTCCTTATCTCAGTTCTGACTCTTCTCTTTGTCCTCGGCATTTACACATCTTTTCAGAATACATGATCACATTGTAAAAAGTTCATTCCAAGTTTACACTTAAAATAAAATAATAAATTAAATAAGAAGTTTACAACAGTGAATGTTTACATGCATATCCATTAGGAATATTTATCTGGCTAAACATTTATCACCTGTCATAGTTCCATAGGTTCATCAAGAGTTAAAAAACAAAATTAAGTTATGAATGAAATTTTGCATGCATAAATTCAGTCAATATTTTATCTTCAGCCCTAGCACCTATAATAATCATTAGTTCCCATTTTATTACATTTGGTTAATGATTTTAACCTCTTAGAATGTGCTCTGAGTAGTAGAAAGTCTGGTTACTATCTAGAAGCAATTAACTGGTGACACATGGGAGACTGACAGAGTTATCATTGCAGTTTTGACTATCAGAAGATACTCACTATAAAAGACCTTAATTAATGATGATATAATTTTAGGAAGGCGTTCCAATGAGGTGGAATCTACAGACCGAGAATAGTCCTCTGTGAAAG
This sequence comes from Mus minutoides, assembly GCA_902729485.2. Taxonomy (NCBI): domain Eukaryota; kingdom Metazoa; phylum Chordata; class Mammalia; order Rodentia; family Muridae; genus Mus; species Mus minutoides. The sequence goes on along the minus strand of LR749956.1, from coordinate 132,946 downwards.
CAACAAAGCAAGGGATAGGGCAGTCAGTAGAGCCCCCCCCCAACAACAACAACAACAACAACAACAAAACCCTCAATTCTGTCAACAACATCACTAGACAGGAAAGGAAATTATCTCTTGGAGTTACAAGAAAGAATCCAGACATTGAATTTTAGCCTGACAAAACCTTTCATTGGAAAGTTAATCAAACTTAACAGGCTTTTACTTGTGTGTGTGTGTGTGTGTGTGTGTGTGTGTCTGTGTGTGTGTGTGTGTGTGTGTGTTGAGGGGGGTGTATAAAACAAAACTTGAATTGTTTTACGTGTAACAAATTAACAGGAGATCAGAGAAATAAAATAAATTATCAAAGAATATTTGGAATTTTGAGATTCAATACTCAGAAAAGATCAAATGGTTATACAAGATTTTTATTAGGATGTGTAGGAAGTGCTAGGCAAGCATTGTGCATGAAGTAGGCATAAGTATTGAAACACAATTATGTTTTCAAAATGAGTCATGCTAGAAAATGTGTTGACTCTCGTTTATTTAGAAGGTGGCTAAATTCTAAGTCTCCAAGTTACTCACAGGCCTTGTGACCATGTATAAGTCATTTAAAGTTGAAGAACATCTTCTTCAAGGGGGCTATGAAGGAGTAAAGTCATACTATATATAAGATATTCTTTATAAATGGTAAAGAAATCATAAGTTATGCATTGTTTAAACACAATAACTCAATTCTTTTGGACAGAGCAGGCTGTTCTGTTCATCCTGAAACTAGCTTGTCTTTTTAGAAGTATATTTTTTCTGCTTTTCTCTTTGCTTAAGTCCCAATAGTATGAAACAATGAGTTTTAGTATTATGTTCACACTTAAGATGAGAATATGATCATTTCACAAGATAAGTGAGAAACAAGCCCAGCATATATGATATATTTAAAACTTCTTAACTTTATGATCTTACAAGCCTGATCTGATTCAGTTTCCAAAGCTAAAACAAGATGCACATTCATGAACTGTAAAGTTTTAAGAAAGATGTTTTTCTATTCATCCTTGTGTATGAGTTAGCATCAGAAGTGTTTTGGGGATGTTAGAACTGAGATGAAACTCTGGCCTGTATGTGTTAATAGGTAGCAATCTCTGTGTCTCCCTGTCTCCCTGTATCTCTGTCTCTTTCTGTGTCTCTCTCTGTATATCCCTCTCTGTGTATTTCTCTCAGTATATATCTCTCTGTCTCTCTCTGTCTCTGTCTCTGTCTGTCTGTCTGTCTGTCTGTCTCTCTCTCTCTCTCTCTCTGTGTGTGTTTGTATATGTGTGTGTGTGTGTGTGTGTGTGTGTGTGTGTGTGTGTGTATACTCAATATGTTCCTGAACAATTAGGATGTATTTGGTGTAGAAGTAGAGTTATAAACAGATTCAATTGAGTGAACCACATAGTATCTTGTTCCTATGTGGCCTCATGGATTCAGGCTAATAAAACAACTGAGGGCCCAGTGCTTTGCATATTATATTTTCAAGAGAATTATGAGCCTACGTGCATGCACAAGTACAAGAAAAATTCAAATTCACAAAGGCAGTATCATATCTCAAAGACAATCCAATGCTTGGTGAGTCTAGAGAGCCTGTGTATAACCAAGAGTGTCAGGTACATGGATCTTCATGCAATTACAGTGACATCACATCCCAAGAGCAGCTCTGACTAATAACAAAAGATCACATTATACATTGATATGCTCACTTATATCCATTCCACGTTGTATACAAAACCAGAATTTTTTCCTATATAGTGTAATGATAACTGACCTCTTCAAAGTCAGGAGAATGCATAATCAAAGTTGGTGGAATCATGCCGTTGAATACCATAAAACTACTAGGCACCATGTAGTTCCTAAAGCAACCTACTTGCCTGACCATGGTTCAGGAATGGAGGAGTGGAGGAATTTTGAGTGCTTGCAAAAACACTGCGCGCAAAAAAGACAAGGGGCTTGTGATCTCATTTTCCTCAAAACACAGACTTGCTCTTGGAAACTGTTTTTATGATTCTCCCATGTGTAGCAGACAGGAGTGAATTTACTTCAGGTTGCTCATTATTGCGTGCTATTTTGTTCAACTGAATGTTCACAGTATGCATTATATGCCTCTATGGGGAAAATGTTTCTGCCACATGTGCGTGTCCTTGCAATTGTATACGGATTGAATCATGAGAACCTTATTTCTGTGACCTTTCTCAAACCTTAAAGTATAAATTTTCTGAGGCTTTGAGTAAAGGTTCTATTGCATGAGCCGCACTATGGACTCCATTCACCCAGCTCCCACCACTACTAGAGCAGTGACATCCAATGAGCTTCATAACAAGTTTCATGTTCATGAATATTAGCCTGCATGAATGTATGTGTACTGCATATATGTTTGATGTCCAAGGAGGCCCAGAATAGGTTTGGGATCCCTTGAAACTGGAGTTACAGATAATTGTGATTATGCCTGACACGAGTGCAGGAAAATGAACCTGGGTACTTTGCATGAATAGTAAGTATTCTAAAGTTCTGAGTCATATCTTCATGGCCAACATTGTATATTTTAAATAATCAGTAAACACTAAAGAAATATCCCAAGTAAAGCAGGTGCTATGAGAAGGTCAGGCAGATAGAAAATGAAGTTGATCAAGCATGATGCAATGCCAATGCTCTGAGACTTATTAGCCTAAGAGAGCATCCTGTTCAGTTTCTTATAGCATATGCCCTTTATTGTGAAGTGATCTGTTCCTCTCTATTTTTTAAATCTATATTTTGTCTATTTTTTTTTTGCAATGTGCAGTTAGACTTTTCAAAGCCACAATAAGATTAGTAAAGCATCATGGCGACAGAAAGCTTTCAGTGACATTTAACTTCACTGACTGTGATTTCATTATATAGTCATGAACAGATGACGTAGTATCTAAAGCTTTCAACTATATATAGTATTCTTATTTCACACAAGAGAGAAATGGGAGAAATTTTTGAAAATACTGGTGGGTTTAAAAGATAAGACATATTTATTTCCTAGGAACAAATAGAAGGGGTATATTCTTTGTTGATTTATAGCCTCCTCTTTATGCTCATACAAAGATGTGCCATTGTCAATGAAAGGACTTGGGTTTTCATTGTTTGTTTATTTGTACATTTGTGGGTTGTTGTTTTTTTGCCTAATAGACTGGCCCCATGAACATGTGTGTGTGTGTGTGTGTGTGTGTGAGAGAGAGAGAGAGAGAGAGAGAGAGAGGCAGAGAAAGAGAGAGAGAGACAGAGACAGAGACAGAGACAGAGAGAGTCTGTCTGATAGGAAAAAAAGACATCTGGTCTTTTAATCTTATTTAATCTAGATTATACTTTGCTCAGTCATTATATTTTTATATACATGGTAGTTTACAAAAAAATTGGATACTTATTTTTCTTCTCTCCTTAGTTACCTTTTTTGGCTATCAATCTGATGGATTTATCCTTCCTTTGATAGACAGACTAATAGACTCAGAAAGTGTTTGTATCCCAACACCCAATATCTATGATTTTTTTCTCCCTTGTACATCAAAAGTAAAGTAAATGTATCAAGAAGATAGAACTAAGGTTACTTATCAATTACATTTTAGATAGGAGAATATTATGGATCAACTAGGTAGCTTATGGAAGTCCTCAAAGATCCAAAAGCTGGAAAAGGGAGGATGAGGTCAGAATCACACAAAGAGGTATGGTTAAGAGAATGGTCTCAGAGATACAGCTGCACTGGCTATAAAAATCCAGTAGTGACCATAGCTTAAGAAACATCTAACAAAAAAACAAGAAAGTACATAGACATACATTTTCCTTTGGAACCCTGAGGAAAAGCATTCAAGGTGGTGAATAGTCACTTTTGTACAGAGAAATTTTCATTAGTCATTAAGATACAGTAAAAATATTCTCAGGCACTGTAGTATGATGCCTTATTATGACACATGGGAAAAGTTAATGGAGTTTTGTTATACAGCTGTGACTGGTCTTAGTCTGCATGATGACTTGCCTTTAAATTGAAACTAACTGCGCTGACTGAGGGTATCTTTCCAATGATTTTGTAAAATCCACTTATTTTTGAAAGCCATTAATTTCTGTGCTTAAGAAGTAGAATCTAGACTAAACTATTCTACAATTTTAGAGCAGTTATTAGTCATTCCAAAGTGGAAATAAAATTAATTCTAAATATCCAGTATAGAGTGAGAAAGAAAGCTTTTAAACTATTCTTAGTAATTAGAGAAATTTTAAAAATATTTAGTATTGTGTTTTAAGTTAATATTCTAAAATTTTAGTTTCTTTTTAAAATTTTATTTATTTATTTATTTACACTCCATATTTTATCCCCCCCACCCTATCCACCCTCCCACTGTTCCACATCCCACACCTCCTCCCCACCTAACTCTGTCTCCGAATGGATGCCCCCACCCCCACCCTGCCTGACCTCTAAACTCCCTGGGGACTCCAGTCTCTGGAGGGTTAGGTGTATCATCCCTGAATGAACACAGACCAAGCAGTCCTCTACTGTATGTGTGCTGGGGACCTCATATCAGCTGGAGTATGCTGCCTGTTTGGTGGTCCAGGGTTTGAGCGATTTCGGGGATCCAGATTAATTGAGACTGCTGTTCCTCCAACAGGATCGCCCTTCTCAGCTTCTTTCAGCCTTCCCTAATTCAACAACAGGGGTCAGCTGCTTTTGTCCACTGGTTGGGTGCAAATATCTGCATCTGATTCTTTCAGCTGCTGGTTGGGTCTTCTGGAGTGTGGTCACCTTAAGTCCCTTTTTGTGAGTACTCTTTAGCCTCAGTAATAGTGTCCGACCTTGGAATCCTTGAGCTGTATCCCACTTTGGGCCTGTCACTGGACCTTCTTTTCCTCAGGCTCCTCTCCATTCCCATTCCTGTAATTCTTTTAGACAGGAACAATTATGGGTCAGAGATATGACTGTAGGATGGCCCACCTCTCCCTCATTTGATGCCCTTACTTCCTGCTGGAAGGCGCTCTATAAGTTCCCTCTCCCTACTCTCAGGCATTTCATCTCAGGTCCCTCCTCCCTTTGAGTTCTGAGAGTCTCTCACCAGGTCTCTGGTGCATTCTGGGTGTCCCCCCAACCTCCTATCTCCGAGTTGCCTGCTTTCATTCTTTCGGGTGGCCCTCAGGGCTTCAGCCCTTTTCCCTCATCCAATACCAGATCAGGTTCCCCCCACTCCACCCCATTTTCTGCGCCCCCTCGTCCACTTTCTCTCCCAGGTCCCTCCCTCCCTCCCTCCCTCCCTCCCACCTCACTTGTGATTGCTTTCTTCTCCCTCCCAAGAGGGACTGAGGCATCTTCACTTGGACCCTTCAGCTTGTTGACCTTTTTGAGTTTCTTGGGATGGTATGCTAGCTTCCTTATCACTGAAGTGAGTTGATATACTATTAGAGAAGTTATACATGGTGCCTATAATAAGCATTTGGAAAGACAGCATTTGACAAGTTGGTCACTAACAGCACATACAATATAACATTTCTAACAGTGGTGCTATACACATCCCAAGAAATGGATCTCATAATTTTTTTCTAAAGTTTTAAACCCTGTAATTAAATTCTGTAAGATTGTAGTTTTTTAAATATGTAATGAGAGCTTACATATGAATTACCTTTTTTAGACACAGGTTCTAACTACATATGAAGTATCTTTAGTGACACATAGTCAATATAAGTTGAAAAGTGTACTGTCTTCAAAGAAAATAATTTACATTAGAGAGATACATTGAATCCTATGTACTCATAGTCAACCTGATGGGAGGCACCATTACATGAACAGCATCACGAAAGAACTGAGTTCACCATACAAATTTTCATGGGCAACAGAAGATTCAGATTCTATCCCATTTCATAACATAGTGACTAATGGAAGCATAAAAGTACCGAAAATGTTTGCAGGTTAGAGCATAGGATTTCGTGGTTATGGAATCTATGTATTCACATGCTTTGTGGTAGCAGAGATCAATGCAATGGATGAAACTCTCTGGCAGACCTGAATTGATTTTAAGAGGTGCTAGTGTGTGTGTGTGTGTGTGTGTGTGTGCGTGCGCACGCATGTGCACATGCACATTTTGTGTACATTGTAATAAACCACAGCTAAATTAGAAGTTAGTGGGCCTTTGTTGAAAATTAAAGGGAGTAATTTTAGTTCAACTCCATAAATTAGCAAGTCAAATGATGATTTCTAGAATGTTGTTTCTAAAATAACAGAATCATTTTTAATGTGCTGCTTCCACATCCTCTTACTTGGTCAGAAAGCACACACACAAATTTTACAATGGGAAGCTTTATTTCAATGTTAAAGGATCAATAATTATGAATACTCCTGGAGGTATCTTTTGTTCTTCTTAGAAAATGCAACTTATAGACACCTTTAAACTAACTACTCTATGAAGGTTTAAAGTTTTTGCCATGATTTGATTCCCAGAAACACACACATACACATAACAATTAGTCACAGAATCAACTTAAATGACTGTTTATTGTTAGAGGTAAATGAAGCATATAGCAAATGACTTTATGTGAGTTTAAATATTACATATATTTGCATGCTGGTATACTCCCCACTCTGCTTTTAGTGTGGTGGATTACATGGGCTCAGAATGTACAGTGATGCTCGGGTGATGCACAGATAACAGTGCCGTGTAATTAACCTCACTTTGCTCTTTTCAGTCCTCATCGGAACCGATCTGTCTTTCCAGCCAAAAGTGTCTCAGACTTGATTGTTCTAAAATTGTTATTTCCATTCTTCCCACATTATATCTGGCTAAAAAGGAAATCAACAGTACATTAGGTATAAAGGGTGAAGCAGAGGGAGGCTTGGGAAGTGGCCTGTCTCAAAGTCCAGAGTGATCCTAATTATCATTTGCTTTTTCCATCTTAGTAAAGGAACCATGTCTCTGTATGAGGTCGCCCTGCATCTTTCTCCAGTTGATAATGCTTTATAATCCCTACTTGGATTTTGGATAATGTAGCTTATCTCTGGTCTTCAATAACAAGGTGTTTTGCCTATACTCTTGGTGACTGTGATGGGTTTGTTTAATGTCAACTTGTTACAAATTAGCATCACTGGAGTAGGGAGTCTCAACTGCAGAAGTGTCTTGCTTGCCTTGATCAGTATGGGAAGACCCATCTGGACTGTGGACAGCGCTTTCTGATGGCAGTCTATATAGGAAGTACAGTATAGAAGTACAATATAGAAAAATATGATTGGCTTGCTTGGTCTCCCCTCTTTTACTGGTGATAATTTGCTCTGTTGCTGTTGATTTCTGCACTGATACCAGAGCAAGTATGTTCAAGCTTTCACAATGGCCTAGGGACCAGTGGCTCTCCTGGACCCTTTTAGACTTCTAGCATCATATTTGAAAGGTTGACACACTCAGCCTTGTGAACTAGGACACTATATATATATATATATATATATATATATATATATATATATATATATATATATATTGTCACCCTCAACTCTAGTAAGAGACAGCCATTGAGGAATTATGTCAACTGCTGTGGGACTCAGTGTCCAAGACTGAGTAACTATCATGTTTCAGGTCTCAGGTATAATTTTATGACTCTGCTTTCGCCACTATTTTAAATCAGATTTAACATACAAACACACACACACTCACACACACACACACACACACACACCACACCATTAGTTTTGTTCCTCCAGAGAGCCCTGATTAATACAGTGACTAGTTGGTATTTCCATAGTAACTAATATCTCATGTAGCCATCTCTGATGTGCCCACTTGGCTCAGCAGGGACTTTACTCTCATGATGTATGAAGGCCCATGCTCACTAGAATCCTCCAGGAGACCTGGGATCTTCTAGCACATCCTAGAAGACCCATGATCTATCTTCCAGGGCATGTCCAGAAGTGCAAATTCTTCCTCTTTCTGCAGGATTTCTACTTAGTTCTAAAAGTTCCCTGGGAAGTCTCTACTATAATCCATTTCTTGAGAGTCATTGTCTAACTTCCTCTGTCTGCGCTTCATGCCCACTGTCTAGAACTGCATAGGCGTAGACATTTCTTCCTGTGGCACAAAACTTTTCTTGCCTCAGACGTCTCTATGTCTCTTTACTGTAGCTAACACTGTGACTAGACGTGAAGGCTTAGATCTTAATATAAAAAAGGCCTTTTAAATTAGTTACACAATCTTCCCATATCCCTCCACTGAACTAGGCTTTTAACTGACTTTTCCATAAAGGAATGTGAGGATATCTAACGAAACTTCCAAAGTTGAGAAAAATTCTTTTTAGTACAGGTTGTCTCTAAAGAACAGAAGAGGCCATCTGGGTAGTGAAAAGTATTACCCTCCTTATATATTCTTTTAGAAGGTGATCTCAAGTGTTTCCACATGCAGGAGGCACACGCTTTGATTGACTTTCAAAACGCACAAAGAATACAGACTGTTTTCACAGGTCCTTTGATCAGGGTGATTGGAGCTGTAAATAGTGGTCATACAGATAGCCAAAATCCAGACTGCTTCTTGTATTTCTGGAGCTTGCTTGCATGATATTTGACTTCCTGTCTCATTGTGAATGTCATGACGAAGGCTGCTAGCCCAGAAAGCTGCAGGGTCTTGAGGAAGACACTAAACAGGAGACAGAAATAAGAGTGTGCCATTCTGAGTACAAGCCTATGGGTAGCTTTGGGCAGTTGTGAATCTGAAAGGGTCCAAGTGTTTGGGAAATTAAAGGAACAGACAAGGAACAGATAGACATCTCGGATAATAAAACAAATCAATTACATTTATCTTCATGGCCACAGAAAGGGAGAACACCTGGGCTGAGTTCCATGTGAAATGTTTCCATCATTCCTTGGAGATTGAAGAAATAACTCCTCAGAAAAGCAGACTACAGAAACAGCTGTAGAGAAGGAGCACATGGAAGAAGAATTCACCCTGTACAGCAGCAATCTTTATAATAAATTTCTAAAACTTCTGGTGAAGCTGTCCCTGGTGGGCAGAATGGAGATTTGCATAAGTTTGTGTGCTTGTGCCTTGTGTCAAGAAATATTCTGGATTTTTCCACATATTCTCAGGAGCCCTTGACTCCAAAACACCATGATCTGCTACAGAGGATGCTGCTCTCACAAGCACTTTAGTACTTCATGCATTAAAATGCTATTCCTTTCTCAAAAGCTCCAGTTAAAGAGATAAGTGTTGGCCACAGAGCTTTTCTCTATTTCCATGAATCATGAGTGAAACACGTGAGAAAATGTCCACCTGAGATTGAAGAACACAATCACAGAAGAGAAGAAAATTTGTCCTAGGATCTCTTGTGAATGTTCTCAGATGGCCCTCAAATATGGATAAGGAAATAATTAAGAGTATCTACAATATATTGGTGTCTAGCTTTCGAAATTCATCTGTGAGCTGAGAAATGTATGACAATGAATACTTGCTTACGAGTAACAACTTTACTGTAAAGGGCAAGTTTCAGTGAGAAATTAACGATTTGTCCCTGGGAGGCCTTTATTTACTATTCAAAAAACCCGAGCGCCTTTTGCTGCTATCAGGCAGATAGTTACAGAAAAATTGATTCTTCTCCCAGGATTTTGCAACGGCCCCAATAACCGATTAAGTGCTTCTGGCCCTACCTTTTTAGGTTTAGTGCCTGCTCTGCAGTGGTCAGCAGCATCTTCAGTGCAGCAATTAGCAGTAATAAGTAGGAGTCGCACAATTGATGGTGTAATATGCCCAGACAGCGCGGAAGCAGCAGTTATGAAATGCTTCACTGAAGAGAGCTCTTGTACTCTGCACTTCCCTCCCATCAATTTTCTTGGTAGCAGAGCCTAATCAAGGTGCAATGCAGGTTGTGAAGAGACAGTGTGAACTCAGGTGTAGAGCTTTCTTTCTTCTCCCTAAAGACTAACCTTTCTCGTTATAAATTCTTTCTTCCATCATCCAGACTGAAATTTCTCATCAATTAATGCTTAGGAAGTTAGAATAAAAGGCACAGGCTTCTGAGGGCTACAAAGGTGGGCACAGTATTTCTTTTCTATGTTATACTGCTTTTATTTCAGTTCTTTCTTTCTTATTCCTTTAGGGTTTCCGTCTCAGTTTATACACAGCCACATGTGTGTAAAACACTGTCCTATATTATAATCTGCTTTTTCCATTAGAGTGCTGAGCATATTCATACCAACTACTTTGGATTCAGATCTGATGATCCCAACATCATTCTCCTGATATGGAGTCAATCTCCTAAGGAAACTGTGGTGTTTGCTTTTTAGTATGTCTTGAGATTGTATTGTTGTTGAGACAGATATACTGTATTGGGTGAATGGAGCTCATTATAGGCTGTGTATGTCACATATAACATTTCCCTAAGCTGAGACATTGAGCCTTCATAGGACCAAGGGCATCCCATCTCATTGGTGCCAGATAAGGCTGTCCTCTGCTACACATGCAGCTGGAGCCATGGGTCCCTCCATGTGTACTCTTTGGCTGGTGGTTTATTCCTTGGGAGCTCTAAGGGGGGGGGGGGTGTCGGATTGGTTGATATTGTTCTTCCTATAGGGTTGCAATACCCCTTCAGCTCCTTCAGTCCTTCCCCTAACTCCTCCATTGGAGTCCCCATGCTCAGTCCAATGGTTGGCTGCAAGCAACTCCAGGCTTTAGCAGAGCTTCTCAGGAAACAGCTTTATCAGGCTCCTGTCAGCAAGTGCCTGCTGTCATCAGCAATAATGTCTGGATTTGGGGATTGCATATGGGATGGATCCCCAGGTAGGACAGTCTCTGGATGGCCTTTCCTTCACTCTCTGCTCCACTCTTTGTCCCTGTATTTCCTTTAGACAGAAACAATTCTGGGTTAATATTTTGAGATGGGTGGTTGGCTCCATCCCTCAATCGGGACCATGCCTAACCTCTGGATCTGGTCTCTACAGGTTCTCTGTCCCTTTAGTTGTGTATGTCAGATAATGCCATCATTGTTGGGTCCTGGGAAGCTCTTGCTTTCCTGACACCTGGGACTTTCTGGTGACTACCCTCAGTTCCCCATCACCTACTGCTACACAACTCTGTCCAATTTCCAGATTCTCTGCACATCTCCCCAGTCTTCTCCATACCTGATCCTGAAGCATCCACACTTGGTCTTCCTTCATCTTGAGTTTCATATGGTCTGGGAATTATATCATGGGGATTCTGAGATTTTTTTTCCCCTAATATCCACTTAATGCTGAGTACATATCATGGTATGTGACTGGGTTATTTCAAGCTCAAGTGAAAGTGGATCAAGGACCTCCGCATAAAACCAGATACACTGAATCTAACAGAAGAGAGAGTGGGGAAGAGCCTCAAACAAAATTGCACATGGGAAATTTTCCTGAACAGAACACCAATGGCAAAGGCTTTGAGATCAACTAGAGACAAATGGGATATCATAATATTGAAAAGCTTCTGTGAGGCAAAGGACACTGTCATCAGGACAAAATGGCATCCTACAGATTGGGAAGAGATATTTAGCAACACAACATTCCATAGAGGGCTAATATCCAATATATATATAAAGAACTCAAGAAGTTAGATTCCAGAGAGCCAAATACACATATTAAAAATTGGGTACAGAGCTAAACAAAAAATTCTCAACTGAGGAATGATAAGAATGGATGAGAAGCACCTGAAGAAATGTTCAATATCCTTAGTCATCAGGGAAATGCAAATGAAAATGACTCTGAGATTCTACCTTACACCAGTAAGAATAGCTAAGATCAAAAGCTCATGTGACGCCAGGCAGTGGTGGAGCACACCTTTAATCACAGCACTTCGGAGTCAGAGGCAGGCAGATTTCTGAGTTTGATGCCAGCATGGTCTATAGAGTGAGTTCCAGGACCGCCAGGGCTACACAGAGAAACCTTGTCTCAAAACAAAACAAAACAAACAAAAAACCCAATCCCCCCCCCCCAAAAAAAAAAGCTCACCTGACAGCACATGCTGGTGAGGATGTGGAGAAGAGGAACACTCCTCCATTGCTAGTGGGATTGCAAGCTGGTACAACCACTCTGGGAATTAGTCTGGTGGTTCCTCAGAAAATTGGACATAGTACTACTGGAGGACTTAGCTATACCACTCCTGGGAATATACCCAAAAGATGCTCTAACATATAACAAAGACACATGCTCAACCATGTTCATAACATACTTATTTATAATAGCCAGAAGCTGGAAAGAACCCAGATGTCCCTCATCAGAGGAATGGATACAGAAAATGTGTTTCCTTTACACAATGGAGTACTACTTAGCTATTGAAAACAATGATTCATGAAATTTGCAGGCAAGTGGATGGAACTAGAAAATATCAAAGAAGCTTCTTAATGAGTCTCCATACCTTCAAATTCACCCTGAAACAATATCCTCCACACATTTCAAGCCAAGACTCTCAAGACAAAGATTTCTCTAATATCAATGGGCTTATTGAAGCATGGCCTGTAAAAAGTTATAGAATTGCTAGCAGTAAACCTCATTGGTGATGGAATATATATGCCAGAACTAACACTTGAGGTCATTTTTTATAAAGAATGAAAAGAGAAAATGAAAAGTGTCAAGAGAACCTAATTGGCTGTAGAAAAGTGGGGTAAGTGGTATGCAGTGGACAGGGCAAGGTATTCTGGGATAGCAGGAGGATCTGCTAGGAAGATGTGATGACTTGTGGTGAGTCAACGTTACTGCTTAGAAGAAAACATTTGAACATGAAAGTGTTCACTTATAGGTGTTCAGTGTTAATGCTTCATTATAGACACAGAAATGTGCAACAGCTTTTCATTGCTTTCAGGTCACAACTAGCCATTGATTTAATTTCATTGTTATCCCCACCATCACCACTTCCTAGATGTCATGAATAATTTAGAGCACCTCAGTATACTTTATCACGCAGTAACTTAGACCTTCCTCTCTCAGGCTATACTCAGGATAAGACCAGGTAGCCGATGATGACTGATTCTCTTTAATAGTATAATTTTCATGCTACTACAACTTGTTAATTTTTAAGATGTCATTTTGTCTTCTTAGGAATTGCAGCTTATCCCCCCATTTCTTCATCATATGACATGAAATAATTTTTTTTTATCCTCTCTGCTACTGCCCTTACCATAGTAACAATCTTACAATTGTAACATTCTTACAATTATTCCCCTTGGCAGCACATTTGGGTATCTGACCAATGCTGACATCTTAAACCACAAAATCACAGTCTTTTGTGCTATTGCCATGTGTGCCTGTGGATGATAATTATCTTTATCTCTGGTGAAAATAACCTGAAATTCTCAGTTTGTTCCCAGTCCCCTTCCTTCTTTTCTGAGTGTTTTCTACAACGTTATTAGTATCATGTGCCCAGGACAAGTCTTAAAATCCTTCTACCCAACAGGAGCAATGTGTCAAGTGTTCCAACTAATATTAATGTCTCACAGACTGTGCCTGTACTACCCTCTGCTCATTACATCTTAGTAGAAGTCTAGTAGGCAATTCAAACCACTCCATTCCTGTTCTTTATGACAATTCTGATACTATTTTTTTCCACTTTTGTAAATAATATCATCCTCTGCTTCTAGCAAAACAATAAACAAGGGGTTGGGCCAGGTACCTCTCATCATTACTGCTTCTATTCCTTCTATCAGCTAGTTATCTCAACTCTGTATTCCATGAACTTCAAATCCAATCACTTCTCATGACGTCTTTGGCCTCTCATCTCAACTCGTTCAATTGTTTTCAATGGCATCTTGATAAAACACCTTGATAATACCCTTGCTCCAATCCCCCAAAATTGTGCATAGAAGATAAAAAAGATATTTAGGAATTAAAATATTGACTGTATCCTATTTGGTCATTTAATTCCTTAAGCTGCTATCTTTGAAAAAGAAATTATAATACAGATGCATGACCATTGCCTTAAGTTTATGTGACACCTACCTGCTGCCTATTTGCCACACCCTTCACTTTGCCTATTTGCTTTTCCTCCACATTTGCCTGTGTTGTTACTCTTGAGTGTGTTAAGCCTTTGCTGACATCAGGATCTTTCTGTAAGATTTACTTGATCCAAAACGTTCTTCTCTAGGCTTCACATTATTCACATGTTGAAACATATAACCTGTTTTCAGGAATACACTCCTGGCCTGCTATATGTAAAGAGCCTCCATAATGCTTTCAAGGTAATTATTATAGCATTTCTGTACAACTTATTCACAACTTTGGTTAATATCAGAAATAATGTAAATCATATATTTGTTTATTCAATTATTATCTCTCAACCAAGCTATATCAGTTTGTAAAATGAATAATACAATGAGTTTGTATCATTCTTGCCTACTTATATTTGTACCCTAGAACCTTTGGTAGCATGTGACAGATGCCTAGCAAATACTGTTGAGTTAAGATAAGTTTAATCATTGTTATTCTCTGGATAAGATATGATTTGCAGCACATTATATAAGTGCTGTATTTTCATCTCTGAAATATCTCTGAGATCTGCTCACCTTTCCAGCAACACTCTACTTAATGTGATTTAGGTCTTCATCATCCCTCCCACAGTCTGCCACAACAAACTTATGTTCCTTGCTTTCAGCCATGACTTCTTTTAGGCAATTTTTCAGAACACAGCCAGAATAATTGCTGTGTAATTCATGCATATTCTTGCATTTATACATCTGAAATCATGTCATTGATCTACTATTACCTGCCAGAAAAAAATTCGATTTAGTTAAAAAGCTCAATAGCTCCATGGTCTACTATATGACTCATCCCCCCACCCCTTCTTTTTCATTTTTCATTCATCTTTGATTCTTTTAGGGGCTCTCCTTTTCTTTTGGGACTCAGAATAGATATTTCCCTCTCCTGCTTCTTTGTCTTCTTTGTTCCCATCTCTACTTCAAGAATCAATTAACTCTTCTCCTCCAGATACAATCCCCAATCTCATTCCAACTTATAGCAGAATGCCTACTGAGGCTTCTCTTTCCATGCTCCATACCTCTAGTGGATGAAAAAGATCTCCTCTTAGCTCCCCTCCTCCCATTCATTGTTTATCCAGGTTCTGAAATCCATCAGGCACTCTCTGAGAACCTGACACTGACATAGGTAGGTTAACTGTAGATCTTTCCCTCTCTTTCCATTCCTCCAAGTCTTATCCCTAAGTCTAACAGCCAGCTTTGTAACAGAACACCTGACAGCCTCCCCTCACTCTTACCATCATTCCCATAGGAGAAAAGAGATTATGGTGGAACAATAAGCTCTCTTTCCTCTCGTGGACTCACTCAGCTCTTCTGTCCCAGCCCATTCTCACTTTTGAGTGTCAGCTCTGAAGTCCAAGAGCTACATGTTACCCAGAACCCACTGGGGCCAAACATATCAGGATCCCAGAAGAATTTCCTAGAAAGCAATGATAGTCACCATGCCACTTTCTATGAACCAAAGAGTGTAACACAAACCAAGGACAAAAAAACCTATCCAACAAGACAAGAGCAGATACCAACACCTAGAATTATGATTTTCCCAAACCCAAATGCCTAAAATTTTATGGCACAGCCATAAATGTGTAGTCAATAACAGCCAGGACCAAATGTCTCAACAAAAGCCCCCAAACCCTACCATAGCAGGCCCTAAGTATTGCAACATAGCCAAACACAAGAAAGAGACCTTAAAGCAATCTTTATAAATACAGTAGAAGTCCTTAAAGAGGACACACATAAATCTCTTTTTAAAAACCTATAAAAACAAAAACAGTGAAAAGAAATGAATAAAACTATTCAAGACCTACAAATGAAAATAGAGTCAATAAAGACATTCTAAATAGAGGGAAATCCGGACATGAAACATTCAGGAAGTGAAACAAACCTAAGAAGCAAGCCTTAACAATAGAATACAAGAGATGGAATCTCAGGCATCAGAGACATGATAGAAGAAATGTATACCTCTGTTAAAGAAAATCTTAACTCTACAAATCTTTCAGCACAAAACATCCAAAAAATCTGGGACACTATGAAAAAAAAAAAAAAAACAATCTAAGAATACTAGGAATGGAGGAAGGTAAAGAAATTCAGATCAAAGCACAGCAAATAATTTCAACAAAGTCATAGAAGAAAATTTCCTTAACCTGACAAAGGAGATGATTATAAAGGTACAAGAGGCATAGAGTACACCAAAAAGACTGGACCAGAAAAGGAAGTACCATAAGCGTATAATTATTAAAACACTAAACATACAGAAGAAAGAAAGAAAGAAAGAAAGAAAGAAAGAAAGAAAGAAAGAAAGAAAGAAAGAGTATCAAAATCTGCAAGAAACATATAAAAGCAGACCTATTTGAATTATACCTGACTTTTCAAAGGAGACTCTAAAAACCAGAAGGGCCTGGAAAAAATGTTTGATAAACTCTAAGGGACCAAAGGCATCATCCCACTATCCTATTCTGAGGAAACTTTCAATCAAATACATAGAGAAAATAAGATATTCCATGATAAAACTTTATTTAAAAAATAACCATATATAAATCAAGTCCTACACTTAAGGAGAGTTAGTGACATACAAGAAAACAAAAGAAATAAAAAATCTCTGATCAGCCTATCAGAAAGGGGAAAATACACACACACACACACACACACACACACACACACACACCAACAACCACCACCTACAACAACAAGAACAATAACACTAACAACAAAAACAACAGCAAAAACAACAATAACAACAGCAATAAAATAACAGCAATCAACAAACACTTTTCATTGGTATCTCTTGTCAATCAGGATTTCAATTTCCAAATGAAATGCCACAAGCTAACAGAATAGATGTGAAAGCAGGGTCCAAAAATCTCTTTAAGTACAAGGATAGTCATCATCTCAGAGTAAAAGGCTGGAAAAAATATTTCAAGTAAATGGACCTAAAAAGCAAGCTAGTATAGGCATTTTAATACCTAATAAAATAAACTTTAAACCTAAGCTAATTGGAAGTAACATGGAAGGATACTACATGATAATCAAAGGAAAAATCCACCAAGAAGACATTAAAAAAAAAATTAACATCTATTCACCAAATATAGGCCACCTAAGTTGGTAAAAGAAACGCTATTAGAGTTTAAATCACATATTTTCTCTCATACACTGATAATGAGATATTTGAATATCCATTTCTCATCAACAGACTAGTCATTCAGGTACAAATAAAGTAGAGAAATGCTGGAGCTAACATTATAAAACAAATTAATCTAACAGAGAGTTAAGAACATTTGACCCAATTACAAAAGAATATATTTTTTCCTCAATAACTCAGAGAACTTTGTCTAAAATTGACCACATGTTCAGACAAAATAAATGTCTCAAAAGAGGCAAGATTAAAATAACATCCTTTGTCCAATCTTAACACCACAGATTCAAATTGGATATCAACAACAGAAACAACAGAAAGCTTATAAAGTTAAGCAACCCAAATAACTCACTCCTAAATGAAGAATAGATAAAGACAGAAATTAAGAAAAGAGTTAAGAATTGAGTAAAATTGAATGATAATTAATAAAGACAATATCCAAACACATGAAGCACAATGAAGGCAGTTCCAATTGATAAGCTCAAAGCACTAGGATATATATAAAATGGAGAGATTTCATACTAGTAACTTAACAGCTTGTCTGAAATCTGTAGAATGAAAAGAAGTAATTACACCCAAAAGGAGCAGATGGCAAGGCATAATCAAACTCAGGGGTGAAATCAATAAAATAGGATTTGAAAAACAATAGAAAGAATCAATAAAACAAAGAGTTTGCTTTTGAGATAATCAGCAAAATTGACAAACCTTATCCAAAACTAAGTAAAAGACAGAGAGAAAAATATTCAAACTAACAGAATCAGAAATGAAAAGGGGGGCATAACAACAGGTACTGAGGAAATCCAGAGAATCATCAGTTCATATATTAAAAGCCCATACTTCATCAAATTGGGAAATCTGAAAGAAAATGTAAACATTTTTTTCCCACAAACCACTTCCAAAGTTAAATGCAGATCAGATAAACATACCTTCATGAAAATGCACAGAGAGATTAGGGCTACAAAGGACTTTCTGTACAATAATAAAGGTGGCTTACAGCAAGCCCATAGCCACATAAAAATGGAGAGAAATTCAAAGCAATTCCACTAAAATCAGGCAGAAGACAAGCTAGTCCATTCTCTCCATACATATTCAATTTAGGACTTGAAGCCCCAGCTAGACCAATGAGATATCTGAAGAATATCACGGAGATACAAATTGAAACAGAAAATAGAATTGGTCAAACTAGACATCTGCATGTAAAAGTATCTACACATTATGAATGAAACTCAACTCTAGATACACTGAACCTGATTGTAGAGAATATGGTGAATAGCCTTAAACTCATTTGGAAAGGAAAAGACTTTCTGAACACTTTTAGCACAGGCTCTAAGATCAACAATTAATGGGAACTCATGGAACTGAAAGAAGCTTCTGTAAGGCCAAGGACATCCTTATTTAGACAAAGCAGCAGCCTAGGGAATAGAAAAAGTTTTATTAACTACATATTTGAATAATATCTAAAATATATGAAGAACTCAGAAAATGGACAACCTGACAAAATATCACTCAATTTAAATGGGGTTGATATCTAAACAGAGAAATATCAGAAGAAACACAGATTGCTGAAAAAAAATGCTTCAAGAAGCATTCAACATTCTTAGCCATCAGGACAATAAAAATCAAAACCACACTGAGATTTCATCTAATACCTGCCAGAATGGCCCAGATCAATAATCCAAGTGATAGATCGTGCTGGCAAGAATGTAGAATAAGGGGAATAATCCTCCAATGTTGTTGGTGGTGCAAACTTGTACAGTCACTATGGAAATCAATGTGGTGGTTCATCAGAAAGATGGGAATAAATCTATCTCAAGATTCAGCTGTACTTGTGGGAATATACTCAAAGAATGCTTCATTTCATGACAGAGACACTTGTTCAACTATGTTTATTGCTATTCTATTTGTAATAGCTAGAAACTGGAAAGAAAGCTAGAAGTCCTTTAACTGAAGAAAGCGTGTGCTGTATTTGCAAAATGGAGTACTACTTGACAAAAGGAAGATGTGGAGGAGAAGGAGGGAAGGAAAGAAAAAAGAAGGAAAGAATCAAAGAAAGGTAGAAAGAAAGAAAGAAAGAAAGAAAGAAAGAAAGAAAGAAAGAAAGAAAGAAAGAAAGAAAAAGAGAGAAAGGGAGGGAGGGAAGAAGAGGGAAGGAAGGAAGGAAGGAAGGAAGGAAGGAAGGAAGGAAGGAAGGAAGGAAGGAAAGGAGGGGAGGAAGGAAGAAAAGCAATCATGAAATCTTCAGGCAAGTGAATGTACATAGAAAAAATCATCTTGAGTAAGGTATTGTACACCCAGAGATCCAGCTATGAAATGTATTAGCTTATATGATAAGTCAATGACATCAAAGCTTTATAATCTCTGGAACCACACATTAAGTATAGAGTAAGGGACTTGGTGGTGGGTGGGAAGGGGATTGGAATAAATAGATCCAGTTAGAAAAGACAATTAAATAAAGAGGCAGAGGACATGAGGATAAAGGAGGGCATACAGGAAAAACAGGTAAAATTAAGTTTTTGGTACATACACCCATTTGAAGGGTAGTATGGAAACTTAATAAATCTAGTAGCAGCTCCCATATGTATATGTTATATGATATATATTATGTATAATATCTGTATATACATTATTTGTATTAGTATACACATATAAATATATTATGAGTGTTCTTACAGCAAGGCTGCACCTGAAACTCTGATTTTTCACTAATTTTTTATTTAATTGATCATATGATGAGAACCTTGATAGAGAATTTCACAATTGACCCTCTTCTTGTCAGAGAACAAATGCTGCCTGAACTTTGGAGAAACTTTGAGGCAAACTCAACTTTTCCCTGGGATGGAGTAGGCTTTCCCTTGTTCTGTGTGTGTGTGTGTGTGTGTGTGTGTGTGTGTGTGTGTGTGTGTGTGTGTGTGTGTGGTGTGTGTGTGTGTGTGTGTGTGTGTATGTGTGTGGGGGGTGTCTATCAACTTCAGTGAGCTTTCTGTGCTTTTGCTTTTCACATTGCTTTCTATAAAAATGACACCAAATATTTCATCATCTCCTCCATGTCTCTGGTGATTAATCATTGCAGGGAAGGAAATGGCAAGTCCAGGACAGATGGAGACTTGCAAACTGCTCTCACAGACTCTAGGATCAACCCGAACAAAAGCACTTTCTAAATTTAAGGATCTCCTAAAAATAGCATAAAAGTTTTGTACTCTGGGTATTTTTAAACTGCTTTTTTTTTTCATTCAGGGGGGAAAGGGGCTACTCTATATAGAGGTCATATTTTAAATATCTCAGGAATGGAGTTTTCAATTATTCAAGGATAAATATTGGCTCTTGTTTTCCAAAAAGAGGAGACTAGGTGAAGGTTACTTGTTTTTATTTCTTCCATTTTTATTTTTCATTTTATTTTTATTTTTAATTTGAAAAGGGTCTTACTCTCTAACCCAGGGTATTCTCAAACTCATTACCCATCTGCCTCAGCAGTACAAATGCTGGAATTACAAGTGTGAACTATTATGGCTAGCAAAGATTTGAATTTTAACCAACCTTTCCAGACAGGTCACTCCTGGTTTTGTCTTTAATCTATTAGTCATTTCCTTCCTAAAAATAGCATCTACACTTCTGGGGATCAATTCAGGCCAAATTTTTCAGGATTGGTTGAAAATGCCTGTACCTGCACAGCCATCGAAGTGGCCTGTGACTCACTATTAAACTGAGGAGGGCAGGTACCAGTGTGAATCTGTTAGGTCACCATTATACCTTTGAACTTTAAAATAGGTGACAGGAGGGTTCCAGGAAGCTATGGGAAAGTTGTTCACATCCCTACAGGATAACAGAGGAAACTGAGGGAAAATAAAATTACTCCAAGTCCTTGGCTTCAGAAGAGGCAGGAAATATCCATGATTGTGCTAGAAAAGAGCACAGAAGAAGCTGTCCTAGTATGGTAGTTTGAATATGCTTGGCCCATGGAAAGTGATAATATAAAAAACTGTAGCCTTAGGCAGGCCCTTCAGACAAGGACAAAAAGAGCCACATTCTTCACCAAAATATCATAAAAACAGTCTCTGTGCCACACACTAACATTTCATTTGAACATAAGGAGATATAATTATGTGTCAAATTGACAAAAGATGTATTCTGATGACAGTTTTCTGTTGTCAGCTTGACAGTATCTGGAACTACAATCCTTTAGAACTTAAAACAATCTCATGAAAAGATAAAGAAAGGCTTAGGTCCAGGTGTGGTGGCACACACCTTTAATCCCAGCACTCAAGAGACAGAGGTATGCAGATGGTCCAGGACAGACAAGCTTAAGGAGTGAAGAAGTTGGAAAACAGGAAACTGGTAATGCTATAATAGAAAAAAAATGTGTCCTTGTTTCAGCCCTAGCAGGTAGCAGAACTCAACAACTCTGACCATGTAGCTCTAGCTAAAGAATCAAGAACAGAAGTGATTACTGGGGAAATTAATTCTATTTAGCTGGAGCTGAGAAATTAATGGTGATTAAGAATAAACCAGCATCAGTGAAGTAGTCTTCTGGAAAGTATTTTCTGAGACCACAAAGAAGCTGTGTTCCAGAGATAAACATTGTGCTGGCAGTTAGACTTGGTAATCACCCATGTGGTACTTTGTGGGACTATGAAAGATATTCTGTATTCTGGTGGAGCTAGGTTTAAACCCCAGAGATACAGCAGGTATTCCTGCAAGGACAGAAGGCCATTTGCCATGGCCCCAAATACCAGGCTCTTGACATGAAGCCTCCATAATTCTGTAGCCATCAGTCATGTAGGGCAATGAGCCAAGCTCCTGATATTCTGTCTGGACTCAACCCCCACAGTTACTTGGCAACATCCAAGTATGCTCCTCCCCACAGTTACCTGGCAACAGCCAGGTAGGCCTGGCCCACTATAAAAGGAGCTGCTTGCCTGTACTACAGA
This sequence comes from Mus minutoides, assembly GCA_902729485.2. Lineage (NCBI taxonomy): Eukaryota > Metazoa > Chordata > Mammalia > Rodentia > Muridae > Mus > Mus minutoides. Next base: position 110,926 of record LR749956.1, on the reverse strand, counting down.
GCAATCGTTATAAAAACTGCATGGTACTGGTACAGCAACAGACAGGTAGATCAGTGGAATAGTGTCGAAGACCCAGAAATGAATCCACACACCTATGGCCACCTGATCTTTGACAAGGGAGCTAAAACTATCCAGTGGAGAAAGGACAGCATTTTCAACAAATGGTGCTGGCACAACTGGCGGTTATNCCTCTACTTCTCTATTCTCTCCCTCTCTCTGCCTTTCCCTGACTCTACTGCCCTCTTAGCTCCCCTTCCTAGACAATTCTCCCTGAAAAAAGTATTTAACCTCAGGTACACACTGAGAAAGTGGGGTAAGGCTTCACTCATCACAGCTCTCAACCATGACAATAAACGCCTTAAAACTATGGACTGCCTATTGTCCTTGGATCCCCTAGGCTGGAACAATGGAGCACGTCTTCCTCTAAAGAACCACACCTAATCTCATGCAGGAGGCCTTTCTGCATTCTCAGCCCCAAGTCTCCACCAAGTCTTCTCCCTGAAGGAACCAGCCAGAATTCTCCTCCTCTTTTCCCTTTGACCCCAGGCTAAACCTGCTGGTCTCAGCTTCTGTGCAGGCTGGGACCCCAGAGCCAACTCTGGCAGTTCCCCGGGGACCTCAGACTGCACTTTCCCACCCCCAAATCAGGGTCCTGTGGCTTCTCACAGCTTAACACCTTCCTGACAGTAGAGTGGAGTGTAGGCAGTCAAAATCCCCACCTCCATGAGTAGCCCTGGCCCTGTGGTGGGTTGGACTCAGGACACCATTTTAACTCACAGTACTTGTTTTTGAAGGCATGAAGGGGTTGTGGAGTACAGCTAAGTGAAGGCCATTTGTAAAGGTGCAGCCTCAGTTGCAGTTGACAGTCCAGGACGTAAGAGGTCATTCTTGGCAACATTAAGAGATCCTATTAGATGCTCATTTGCAGTGGAATACCCTAGCATATTGGAGATGCTAGTACCATGGGATAACTACCAAGAACAGCATCAGCAATGGAATGGAGTCAAATATAGCCTAGAGTACTACAGAGTATAGAGCTGAAGAAGTGACACAAACCCTTTGGAGGAGATTAGAAGATCATGTGTAGATCCCAGAAATTGGAACAAGAAGCTCTGACGTTGAAGTTGATTTTAAACCCCCATATTTGAAAGATGCCAGAGCCATGGGATACCTACTGAGATAAGCTGTTAACAGGGAGTTGTACCAGTCCAAGGGAAAGAGATGTGTCACAGTCAAAAAACTGAAAGGAGTTGGACATTAGACAATGAGATGGAGAGTTTAGAATTTGTCCAGCTTGGTTTTGGTCTTGCCTTAACCCAGTATTTCTTTACTGTGACATGTTGGAATAGTAATGTATATCCTGTGATATTAGAAGAATGTGATCTGGTTTTTTATCTTGATTTTTTAGGAGAGTACAGTTAAGTCATTGTATGTATGACTCTCAGAAGAGACTTTGAACTTTGGATTTTTAAACATCATTGAGACTGATAGACTATGGGGACTTTTGAAGTTAGAATAACTGTATTTTACATTATGCTCTGGATAGGTATGGACCCCATAGACTCATGTGTTTGAACAAGCCTATGGGGGCCAAAAACTGGAGTGTGGTGTTTTGAATATGCTGGGCCTATGGGAAGTGGCACTATTAGGAGTTGTGGCCCTGTTGGAAGAAGTGCATCACTGAAGGTGGTTTTGAGGTCCTATGCTTGAAATCCACCCTGTGAACAGTCTCCTTCTGGCTGTCTTTTGACCAAGATGCAGAAAACTGGGCTCCTCCAGCACTGTGCATGCCTGGATGCTGCCATGCTTCCTACCATGATGTTAATGAACCAAACATCTGAAATTGTAAGCCAGCCCCAATTAAACATTGTCCTTTTAAGAGTTTCCTTGGTCATGGTATCTCTTCACAACAAAGAAACCCAAACTTAGACAGATAGTGCTCAGAGAAGCAATTGCTAGCCTGAGTCTTGGTCTTGGATTCTCAGATACAAGCCATGGCTTGAGAGAATGCTCACTTATAAATGAATTTAAATTACCATGTTTTTAAAGCTGTCCAGACTATCTGCTGTTTATCTAACATAGTATTACTGCATTTTAAGAGAGATAGCTTTTACCAAATTTATTAACATGAGAGAGTGGATTTCTTTTGGACACTAGTGCCTCTTAATCAGCAGATGAAGTAAATACATTTGGACATAAATTTATTCATGTTTTTCAAATTGAAAAATGACATAAGCAGACCCTAGTTTGGAAGTTCAAAAGGATTGCTGTCAAAAGTGATTTTTATCCTTATTCATAACTGCTATCAAGAATATATTATGTGGGCCTGGTGGTGGCACACACCTTTAATCTCAGCACTTGGGAGGCAGAGGCAGGTGGATTTCTGAGTTCAAGGCCAGCCTGGTCTACAGAATGAGTTCTAGGATAGGAGAAACCCTGCCTCAGACAAAAAAAAAAAAAAAGAATATATTGCGTGATCAAGAGTCTATATTAGAATACTGTTAAAGTTTTGTCCTTATTGCAATAAGTTTAGACCTACTGTTACATCTTTGTATGGCTACTGAAGTCAACAGATTACCTTCATTTAAGAATGCAGTTCAGTGGCCTCTAGTTTTCTAGAGGTCCAGTATAACTGTTCCGTGTGCCTGATGCTCAGGTGATATGAAGTGTATTATCACCAGCTCAGCTGCCTCATTGGAAAAGGAAAATGAGACATAAGAATCCATTTAGTTCTAACTCTCAGTCATTTCAGTCTGTGCTCTACCTTGTTTGTTGCCAATCTGAAAAACTGCTTATACTTTGGGTAGGTAGAATAAACAACCCTGTGTATGGTTTCAAGATTTAAAAAATGCCATCCAAGGAATTCGCTAGCCTTTGGTTTCCAATAGCCACAGATCATCTCCAACCCTGACAAACCTATTCCTTGGCTGCCTTGGAGCCTGTTACCTAAGAGAGATTTGCTCTAGTTGTAATAACTGCACCTCCAGAGGAAATAAAGCTCTCTGGCCACATTTCCAATCTCCCTTTTATGGAAGCACTAGAAATCATGATTTCATGGACCCATTCACAAATGACCTTACCTATCTAGCAATTTTGGGCACTACCTAACCTGATGGATGAATAGTCCAGGCCCTTAGCTTTTGCTTCCTGTAGTAATAAATGTTGCTTACTGTGCCCATTTGCCAGAGATAGAAGTACCATCAGAGCAGAAAGGTAAGTGGGATGTTACAGCATTGAGAATTTCTTAGCTCTTTTTCATAATAATGTGTTTTTGACTGCTAAGGGTAATCTTGACTTGTCTTTCATTTGGCCCTCTTCTCTCCCCCAACTCCCTACTCTATATTTTAAACTGCTATATATTCATATAAGTCTTCAATTTTTCCCCTTTTTAAGTTCAGTGCACTGAAAATTTCTACTCATGCATAAAAGATGCTCTGAAATTTCCTGTCACAGCTGCATAAGTGCTTATTTATTTCTCACTCTTTGGAAGCCAGGTTCTGAGTTAGTGCCTTCAAGAGCCAAGCCTTTATATGTTGTCATACAGATAAGTGGGAGTTTACCATATTACAGGAAGAGTTTCCAGCCATTTACTCTGGTGTCCTGAGTAAGGCAACCCAGTCACATGGTATGCACTCATTGATAAGTGGATAATAGCCCAAAGGTTTGGAATACGGAAGATACAATTCACAGACCATATGAAACTCAAGAAGAAGGAAGACCAGAGTGTGGATGCTTCAGTGCTTCTTAGTAGGGGGAATAAAATACTCACAGGAGGAAACATAGAGATGAAGTGTGGAGCAGAGACTGAAAGAAAGGCCATCCAGAGACTGCCTCACTTAAGGATCCATCCTATATACAGTTGCCAAACATAGATGCTGTTTCAGATGCCAGGAAGAGCTTGCTGACAGGAGCCTGACATAGCTCTCTCCTGAGAGGCTCTGCCAGACTCTGACGAATACAGAGACAGATGCTCACAGCCAATCATTGGACTGAGTGCAGGGTCCCCGATGGATAGAGGAATTGGAGAAGACACTGAAGTAGCTGAGAGGGTTTGCAGCCCCATGGGTGTAGCATCAATGTCAACTGGCATGATCTCTGGGAGCTCCTGGGGACTGAACCACCACCAAAAAGAATACACATGGAGAGATCCTTGGCTCTAACTGCATATGTGGCAGAGAATGACTTCGTTGGACATAAGTAGGAGGAGCTGCTCTTGGGCCTGTGGGGGTTCGATGCCCCTGTGTAAGGGAATGCCTGCCAGGACAGGAAGGTGGGAGTGGGTGGGTGGGGGAGTACCCTCATAGAGGCAGGGGGAGGAGGAGTGGGATAGGGGGTTCCAGAGGGGAGACCAGGAAAAGGTATAACATTTGAAATGTAAATTTTAAAAATCCAATAAAAGAAAAAAAAGAAAATGGTATTTCATCTTAAAATATATATTTTGCCACTTGCAACATAAAAGAGAAAACTGTGGCTACAGATAAAATGTTGCAGTTTGATAAGTGGAATAAATTTTGATATTCTTCTGCTAACCATGGCAGTCACAGTTATATTTCAAAATGACCAAAAAAGAAAGAATTTTGAAGGCTCCTAATACAAAGAAATGATAAACATCTGAGTTGTGGATGTGTTGGTTAGTTTGATTTAATCATTTTATAATGTGTACATGTATAAAATATGTTATTTCCCATAAATATGAGTAATTACTAAATGCTAATTAAAAATAAAAGAAAACAACATGTAAAATTATTAAACTTATATGACAGAAAATAAAGGAATATCTTTTAGATCTAGAAAAAGAAAAAGAGTTTCCATTGGTGGTTAATGCTCGATATGCTGTAAACAGATGAAGTAGATAAACTAAAGGAAAGGCAGAGAGCCATGGGAAATTGATTGTGTTATTTATATGAGATAGTAGCATTTGAAGTTGATTTAGATAGTATCAACTCACTAACTTGAAGTTAAATGCAATTGAAAATGAAATACATTATACATTTTTTATTTTGATTTGGAATATTTATCTTTAAGAGTTCTTATAATAAAATCATCAATAATCTTTAGAGTTAAAATTTTTCTTAATTAGTGAATTAATTTGTAAGTTTTCTAAACTGTATGTACATGGAGCAGATTAAAGTCTGAGTTTTGCGACCTGTACTGGGAACCAACATCTGGACATAAAATGACCTTTGTATTCATGAACTCACTGATGCGCAAAAGGGGGCCTTTAATGAGTCCTTCTCCAGAGCTGTGTCACATGCTTCATTGGTGGTGACACTGGTGAGCTGTCCGTGCTCTAGGGAATAATATCTACCTGTGCTCACACCAGACACTCTCAGTGAGTCACACAGTTAAAGACATGAAAGAGAAGGAGGACGAGTTTCAGGGAAGAGACATTTTGAGGTCTGAAGTTCTTTTTATTCCCCTGTGGTATAACACCTCTTCTATTTCAAATGAGTTAAGTAGATGTGTCACAACTTTAAAGCATGTAAAATATTACATGTAAAATATTTGGGAACTAGAAACACTTGCTCTGTTTCTTCATGAGAATGGATACTTCGAGCCACTCTCCAGCTAATCAGTGTCATTTTCTTCTTAAGTACAAATGTGAGAGCCAGCTTGGGAATTTTATCTACAAAGATTCTTGTGGATAGAAATCAAAATTCAATTACTGTTTCTCAACATAAGTGTGAAAATCTACTGATATCTGCTGCCATTTAATCAAACTAGCTTTAGGCATCTTTTAGGAGTGAGGTACAAAGTTTTCATTAAATTGGTTGACAAATGCCAGTGAACATTGATGCTGGCTCTAGCTGGCTCATAGCTGACCTGAATGGAACACTATTTCTAGGCTTTATCCAACATAATTCTGTATGGCATTTCATATTATAGCCTCAGACTAAGCCAATAACCAAAACTATCCAAGTTCTTATTGCCAGGAAGATGAATATTGTCTGTATCACTTCTGGTCAATCAAAAAACATAGTCCCCCATAGCACACTGGATTTTAAAAATTATCCCATCCCATCCCTAAGAATGCCTATGTTCTTTCTACTTATAAGTCAGGACATGTTTATCTGGCTATGGCTTTACAAACAGAATGTAATTTTTGGACATGTGTTTGAGAGAGACAGTACAAAGGTTCATTTCTCACATCTAACATTTAGCTTAAACCTAAATCAGATTACTTTGGAAATATTTGACCATGTTTAAAATGCAATAACAATATATAAAGAAGAATCTTTCACACTGAAATTTTGTCTTGTGCATTTGTGTATGAAAAAGTCAGACCAGACTCCAGCTGAAGTATTTTTAACATTAAATATAACTTGTGATGTTTATGAGAAAGTTGAAGTCACTAAAGACTCTGGAAGGTGAAGTAAGGATACAAAGTCATAGGGCTAATAACCCATCAACAGAGACCTAATATTGATCAGGCCTAGTATTTTTCTCAAAGACTGACGGCTTATAACAAAGAATTCTCATTAATTAATTTATACCATATCATTTAGAGTGAGGCTTTTCAAAAGCCTGTCATTGGGCTAAATGCAACATCAATATAGATACCCCTGGGAGAAGATATACAAGAAAAGGAAGAGTCTTTTAGGCAAATAATTCCTTACCTGATGGATAGACTCCCAAGACCAATGCTGCATTTTCTGTGGTGCAATGTTTTAATATTCCTTTATTGCTTAAGAATGCTTTAGCTCATTTGCTTCATATACTTTGGAAAGAATGCAGCTACGATACTAGTTAATCATGATCTCACCATAGTTCCTCTATTAGAAAAGAAGAGGAATAAACTTCCTTTGATAGGATTTTCCCTCAATGTGTTTAAAGAATGCAGCCAGGAAATTGCCTAGAGTGAGCAGAGTAAGTGTCGAGTGTAATGTAGATGCAATAATTCTCTATTTCAGTGCACCTGTCCACAGGTTAATATAGCTGTCATTTGTCACAAAAGGCTTTAGGGAGAGCAAATGAAAGAGTCTTCCCTTTAGCTAAAGCCTACCTGGTTAGAAAGAAAATTTCCGGGGAGGGTATGGAATAACTAATATCCATTCTTCCTCTGCTGGATAGTTGGATGATCTGTCTTGTCCTTGGGGTCTGGAATCTTATTAGAGACACCTTTGCAGTTTTCCATTAACTGTCACATTTTGGAGAGTTCAGCAGACTTCCAGCCAACCTATGCTTGTCTCCGTTTCTACTTCCCAAAATGTAACTCATAAATTATGTTTTAATATTGAAGCCATTTGAAAAATATACCTTTCAGAGGCCCTTAGTGAATTACACTATTAGGAAGTGTGGGCTTGTTGAAGTAGGTGTGGCTTTGTTGAAGGAAGTGCTTTGCTCCAGGGAGGGCTTTGAGGTCTCAGATACTCAAATCAGGCCTAGTATGACTCTCTTGCTCTTCCTGCTAATATCCAATATATACAAAGAACTGAAGAAATTAGAGTCCAGAGAACCAAATCAACCTATTAAAATATGGGGTACAGAGCTAAACAAAGAATTTTCAACTGAGGAATATTAAATGGCCAAGAAGGACCTAAAGAAATGTTCAACATCCTTAGCCATGAGGGAAATGCAAATCCAAACAACCCTTAGATCTCATCTCATACCTGTCAGAATGGCTAAGATAAAAAACTCAGGTGATAGCAGATGCTGGTGAGGATATGGAGAAAGAGGAACACTCTTCCATTTCTGGTGGGAATGTAAGCTTGTACAACCCCTCTGGAAATCAGTTTGGCAGTTCCTTAGAAAAACTGGACATAGTATTACCTGAGGACCCAGCTATACCACTCCTGGGCATATACCAAGAAGATGCTCCAAACTGTAATGAGGACACATGCTCTACTATGTTCATAGCAGCCTTATTTATAATAGCCAGAAGCTGGAAAGAACCCAGATGTTCTTCAACAGAAGAATAGAAACAGAAAATGTGCAACATTTTCACAATGGAGTACTACTCATTAATTAAAAACAATGAATTCATGAAATTCTTAGGCAAATGGATAGAACTAGAAAATATCATCCTGAGTGAGGTAACACAATTACAAAAGAAAACACATGGTATTCACTCACTGATAAGTCGATACTAGCCCACAAGCTACAAATAACCAGGATACAATTCACAGACCACCTAAAGATCAATAAGAAGACCAAAGTGTGGGTGCTTTGGTCCTTCCTAGAAGGAGAACAAAATACTCACAGGAGCAAATATGGAGATAAAGTCTGGAGCAGAGACTAAAGGAAAGGCCACCCAGAGACTGTCCCACCTGAGGATTCATCTCATTGACAGTTACCAAACCCAGACACTATTGTGGATGCCATGAAGTGTATGCTGAAAGGAGCCTAATATGGCTATCTCCTGAGAAGCCCTGATAGAACATTACAAATATAAAGGCAGATGTTAGCATCCAACCATTGGACTGAGCATGGGGTTCCTAATAGAGGAGTTAGAGAAGGGACTGAAGGAGTTGAAGTGGTTTGCAACCCCATAGGAAGAACAACAATATCAACCAACCAGACTTCCCAGAACTCCCAGGAACTAAGGAACAAAGGAGTACGCATGGCTCCAGTTGCATATGTAGGAGAGGATGGCCTCATCATGCATCAATGGAAGGAGAGGTCGGTCCTTGGCCCTATGAAGGCTCGATAGATGCCCCAGTATAGGGGAATCATAGAAGCAGGGGGATGGATGATGTGACAGGGTATTTCCAGGAGGGAGAGAAAACAGGAACGGGGATAACATTTGAAATATAAATAAAGAAAAATAACCGTTATGAAAAAAAAATAAAATGAATTAGCAACTAAAAAAAAGAAAAAAGAAAGAAAGAAAGAAAGAAAGAAAGAAAGAAAGAAAGAAAGAAAAGAAAGAAATTGTAGCATAATCAAAATATCTGAGTCCATGAAAGCTTCTTTTTATTGTGCCTCCACTATGTACTTAAAACAATATTACACAGGACTTTGTGTAGCAGGTTTTGGTGGTTTGAATGATAAATGTCCTCTGCGGCTCATGTGTTTGAACACTTAATTCCCTGTTGTTGGAAATGTGCCATTTTGGACTAGCTTTGTGTGTTAGTATTTTTGCCCTTCCTCTTGCTCACTAGCTCTGATTCCTGTAAATGCATGAAATGTGATCAGCCAGCTTCCTGCTACTGCTTCCCTGGCACACAACTTCCTAGCCAATATTAATTCTCTTGGAACTGGGCCAGGTGGTGGTGGTGCACGCCTTTAGTGCCGGCATTTGGGAGGCAGAGGCAGATGGATTTCTGAGTTTGAGGTCAGCCTGGTCTACAAAGTGAGTTCCAGGACAGCCAGGGCTACACAGAGAAACCCTGTCTCGAAAAAAATATCTCCTGGAACTGTAAGCAAAACATAATTTTCTATAAGTTGATTTTGGCCATGATGTTTCATCATATCAACATAGAAGTAACTAATTGTTTTGTGGTAATCTCAGTTTTTTGTTGGCATAGCTATAGACACTTGTCTTATGAAAAGAACTTTTTGGAAAATTGGAGTAATGTAAATGGGATTTAAAAATCAAACCTAATCAAATGAAACAAAAAAAAAATAACACATCACTATTGACTTTGAGAGAAGAATTTCAATTCAGCTCTTGTGATACATTAGTACAGAGATGATTAGGCCACTATCATTCAGTTATAACCTTATTGGTTTTTTTGTTTTGTTTTGTTTTTTTACTACAGGCATTTGCTTGTTTGCTAGTTATAAAATTAAAGACTGATACTATTTTTTTAATCAAATCCTTTGTATAGGAACTTCCCAATAAGCTTGGCGTGGTGGCACATGCCTTTAATCCCAGCACTCGGCAGAGATAGGGGGATTTCTGAGTTCGAGGCCAGCCTGGTCTGCAAAGTCAGTTCCAGGACAGCCAGGGCTTCACAGAGAAACCCTGTCTCAAAAAAACAAAAACAAACAAACAAACAAAACAAAAAAATAAAACAATAAAAAAACCTTCCCAATATTGTAAGTTGAATTTGATGTTGTGAAGTCAAGATCTACTTACAAAGATTTATACACATTGAAGTGTGAATTACCAGACAATATTACTTATTATCTTCATGTGCCTTTTCCTCAGATAAAGGGAGAAACAATGTGGTAGAGAGTAGGGATATGTCATGTTTATAAAACTCTATGTTCTCTGAGAATCGTTAAGGGCAGGGCAGGAAGGACACTTTTGGCATCTCAGAAATTTCTAGAAATTAGAAATTGCTGTATGTCAGACAACATTGGTGGATACTTGGACATAATGACTTTGATCTCCTTCATAATGAGAGACCAGGTGCCTAGATGACAGTGGGAGTCCTGCTAGTTTGCTGTGACCTTTGAGTAGACACATGCTTATGCAGATCTTCTGAAATGTAAGACAAGATATGAAATTCTGGGAACAGGTGTGGAATCAAGCTGTGTTATATCATAGATCATCAAGTGGGAAAGTCTTGTCTCTGTCTCTCTCATGTGGTGTATGTATGTATGTATGTATGTATGTATGTATGTATGTATGTATGTATGTTTAGATGTGTGTGTATATCTCCATTTCATCCTTTTTATTCTCTATGTAACTATATTCATATATGTGTTTCCGTGAGTTTCAAACTATGAGTTTTCAAACAAAATTGAATTGATCAAAAAATAATCAATACAAATTTCTCAGAATACCACACCTCTGGCTTTCTACTGTATAACCCTCAGGGTGTGTCACCTTTTCTCCTTGGAAAATGAAAATCTTTATTAAGTGCTAATCAGAATGAAGTTGGGCATCTTCTCTCCAAGTGTAGTTCAAACAGAGGCCCATGACATATTAGTAGAAATGAGAAGGTTAGCTCTGGCTCCTATTCTGAGCAAAGTGGTCAAGGAGACTAGCTGCATGAAGCACTTACAGGCTATGTTCTGCATTTCATTTGAACTAGAAAAAGAAAGTTGATTAAAGCATAATGTGCTATAGAAGAGGTAGAGTCTTATTCACTGCATTGAAAACTGTTCTGGCAAATATTTGAGGAGGGAGGTCACCCACACACTAGAAGCTCATGGTCATAATCTCAAGAACAGACTCAGCAGGAAGGCAACACTTATACCTGCTGTACACAGCTTTGCAGCCTGGAGACCAGCACAGACATGGTCCGCATTCAGCACTGGAATCTGCTGAGTAATTTAGTGAGGGTGGTCCCTTGGGAATATTACAAGCATTGAGTTACTCTGCAGTGTTTGCAGAAACACTTAGAAGAAATTTATTTTGACTGATATCTGCATCAGCCTATTATAAAAACTATAAGAGCCTCTTCAGTCAATCGTTCTTTACCTATGCATTGAGACTCCCTTGGCAAACATCTATCTCCAACATACATACATTATGATTTATAATAATAAAAATTATAGTTATATTCATAACACTAGAGAAGTTATGAAGCAGCAATAAAAATAATTTTATGGTTTTGGGTCACCACAACATGAATAAACATATGAAAGGGTTCCAGCATTAGGAAGGTTGAGAATCACTGTCTTAAATTTTTAATTTTATTCTTTAGGTTCAAATACCCATCTCGTTGTTTTTTTGTTTGTTTGTTTTTTGTTTTTCTCCAATGTCTCATTGAAGCTTAAAAGAATACTGAGACCAAGAAAAATAAATAACACTGACAAAAATAAAATAAGAACATCAAAATAGAAGCTTGTATAGGAGATAATTCAATACATTTTCTAGAAAAGTATTTTTAGTTTGTTTAAAGAAAATTTATAACTTGCAAATGATTGATGTGAATCTAAGTTTAAACCATTTGCTGTTTCCTAAATGTGTTGAGTTTATCCTATGGATAATAATGAAAGTTTGATAATTATATAAAACCTATCTTTAAGTTTAAACAATTTTTCCTTGTGGAAGTTTTAATTAGATTTTAGTGTAGACCTTTTATTCTGTTCATGATTAATTGTCAGGATAGTAAGTTTTGTTTTAGGTATTTCATCTGTAGAAAGCAGTAGAGAGGGGGTGTGATATCAACTTGGCTCTTAGCAATATTAATGATTGCTATTTACTGGTTGGAAAATACATTTTCATTGTTTACACATTTCATAATTATCACCAGATGTGCCTAAATAAGAATGGATTATTTCAACTAAAGCAAATAGTTCATTAACTTATAAATGAAATCCATATTTGGCATGCCAAAGTGCAAGCACTATCCAATCTGTTGTTCTTCTTCCCCTAGTCCTAACTGCTTGCTGATTGCCTCAACATTCAAATCCATAAACCACTTAGCACTCGACAAGTCCTGCTGAGGCAAAGCTTTCCCAATTTTGTGTAATAGATTGCTCAGCTGCACAGGAAAATACATCAGTGTTAAGGAGCAAAGGGTGACATTAGTACCATAAAGAATAGACACTTCCCTTTGCCTCATTCTGTAGCCTCCAATAAAAAGTGTTGTAAAGTTCTGCCGTGCATTCAGGTTAAGGGCCTGTCCTGATTTGGGAGATTACATGAGCAGTATTCAAGGATTATAAAGTCTAAGAATTAATGATAGAGACATATTTGAAAGTAAGGAAGCCTCCATCTTTGCATTAAGAAGCCACATTCATTCTTCTTTAAAAGTAGAATACGTTGGCTTTATTTTAATTTATGAAACTATAATCTGCAGGTTTGTGGGACGTTTCAATTGATACTGTATATTTTAAACTGTGTTATATATTTCTTTATAGCACACTTTATAGTTGTATGATAATAAGGCCTTTAAATTGCACTTAGTTTCCTTTTAGATTTGAATTTTAGATTGGACAGACACTCAAATCAATTCTACCTAAAGATCCTAGTTACTAGAATAAAATTCTATAAGTACATCATTACACTCTTTGTATGAATTTAAGCTTACTATATATAACATGTTTCATTAGTGATCACTAACTTTTCTAATTGTAACTTGTTAGGAAGTTGAGGTACAGATGAAGTATCTGTTGTCAAACCGTTTTTCAAGCTGAAAAAAACCAAAATCAGTATTAAATAAGTGGTGGTAGATTTTGAAACCTTTGTGCACCTATTAGTATAGGATATTGGGCACATAGTGAAGAAGCCTTGCAATCACCTTTTCCTTCATCAACCAATGGCTATTGCAAGGATGACCAAAAGTGCTGTGGACATAAGGAGAGCAGGCTCAGCCATCACTGTTTATTTGTTTAAATTGGATAAAGCAAGGCAAACATAAGAATATGCATACAGCTTTTTCCTCGGCTCATCTGTATGTTCTAAGATGTTTTCCCACTTACTAATGACCCAGGGAAGTAGAGGTAAATCATCTTGCTATAGAAAGAGCTCAGGAATCATTGGTTTTGTACTATGTGAAGTCAATTGAATTGGAACAAGTTTTACCTTTTTCTCTGAAGAATCTAACAATGGGAAATATGCAATTTGCATCTTCTGTTTTCTAGTCGAGATAATAAAGTTTTTGTTTTGATTCTTTATGTAACTTTCCAAACAACATTTTTTTTTTCTCTCTCTCTCTCTCTTTTGTTATTAGATATTTTCTTCATTTACATTTCAAATGCTATCCTCAAAGTCCCCTATACCCTCCCCCCGCCCTGCTCCACAACCCACCCACTCCAGGTTCCTGGACCTGGCCTTCCCCTCTACTAGGGCATATGATCTTCAAAAGACCAATGGCCTCTCCTCCCAGTGATGGCTGACTAGGCCATCCTCTGCTACATATGCAACTAGAGACACAGTTCTATGGGGTACTGGTTAGTTCATATTTTTGTTCGTCCTATAGGGTTGCCTACTCCTTTAGCTCCTTGGCTACTTTCTCTGGCTCCTTCCTTAGGGGTTCTGTGTTCCATCCAATAGATGACTGTGAGCATCCACTTCTGTATTTGCCAGGCACTGGCATAGCCTCACAAGAGAGAGCTATATCAGGGTCCTCTCAGCAAAAGCTTTCTGGCATCTGCAATAGTGTCTGGGTTTGGTGGTTGTATATGGGATGGATCCCCGGGTGGGGCAGTCTCTGGATGGTCCTTCCTTCAGTCTCAGCTCCAAACTTTGTCTCTGTAACTCTTTTCATAGGTATTTTGTTTCCCATTCTAAGAAGGAACTAAATATCCACACTTTGGTCTTCCTTCTTCTTGAGTTTCACCTGTTTTGCAAATTGTATCTTGGGTGTTCTAAGTTTCTGGGCTAATATCCACTTATCAGTGAGTGCATATCATGTGTGTTCTTTTGAGACTGGGTTACCTCACTCAAGATGATATCTTCCAAATCCATTCATTTGCCTAAAATTTCATAAATTAATTGTTTTTAATAGCTGAGTAATTCTCCATTGGGTAAATGTACCACATTTTTGGTATCCATTTCTCTGTTGAGGGCATCTGGGTTGTTTCCAGCTTCTGGCTATTATAAATAAGGCTGCTATGAACATAGTGGAGCATGTGTCCTTATTACATGTTGGAACATCTTCTGGGTTATATGCCCAGGAGAGGTATTGCTGGATCTTCTGGTAGTACTTTGTCCAATTGTAATTGTTTCTATTGTGCTATTTCACTGCTAACTGCTATGGTCAACCAGAGTTAAGGGATAAGTTACCTGGCTTAGAAAAGAACATAGTAAACATAATAACAATTATATTTCAAGTCATGATTAAATTTTTATAGAAGCTCTGTCATATTTTAGTATTACAATTATTAAAATAATCTTCCAACTATACCCCAGATCCTGAGATTCTCTTTCATTTTTGAACGGAGTTTCAGACAAGCAGGAGAAGGCATCAAAACTCACCAATTGTGTTCATTATAATGAAAAATTCATGTTTTTCTCCCCAAAGCTCTAGCTCATTATAAACTGGTCCCAGAGAGGTGCACTTTGTCTTATCCAGTCACTGTCTTCTGTACTCAGTCATCATCTAAATGTGCCTTCAAATTGCCAGTGCTTAGTACACACTGAGTAGAAAGTCTGCTTGGAGCCTCTACATCCTAAGAGGACAGATACTTTCCATTATCTTCTTTTGATAAAAATGGAGTAGAGAGTAACAGAAAATTCTACCAGATTGTAGTAAAGGATTGCTTTTATCCTTTTGATTATAGATCAGGAATCGCAAGCAGTCGACCCCCAAATTACCTTATCTTTTATATAAAATCACTGGAGTTATTAAAAAAGTATACTTTTCCATAAGGTCATTGTTGGAAGTTTGAAGTTCAACTTTACTCCTATTGACTCCTCTGCATTTACATTTATCCCACAGGGGCTTGGGATTGGCTACTGCAAATCAAGTCAATTAGCATGTGAGTATGGAGACTCCGTCTTTTCTTTAACCAGCATCTCTGAGTTTGTTATCATGGTGCAGTGATAATATAATTACTACCAAATCAGAAAATTTTAAGCTGCCTATCTATTTATTGCACACCTCTTTTCTAAGCACTATCCTTTTGTTAATAAACTAAACGAAGTCAAACTCATATATGTAATCAGTGGAAAGCAATGTCCTTCTGATACTTTACCGCCAATGAAATGGTGCAAGTTGTCATGCATGTTTCTTTTTTACATGAAAGAAGCTGAAGCTCATGCTGCCCAGCCCAGTTCTCTTAGATGATCAGGTAATTCATTTGATATCATTTGTGAAATATTCTGAGAACCTTTGCACGGCGTGTTCTGCAAACACGATGCATTATTATAATTATTATCCCATATCTTTTGTACCTATTAGAGCACACTGTTTGCTATGCATCTCACATTGATGTTCTATGGATTAATGAGATAATATCTATCAGGTACCTAAAGCTCCTTGGAATCAAGAGGTTATTTAAGTACAAGAAAATCTGATTATTATTAACCCAGTACATTACATTGCCTACTCGATGTCTTTTATCATCAGGACTTGCTGTGAGGATTGATCAAAATCACACTTAGAGAAGATGTAATTTAACATTAAGGAACTTTGCATAAGCATGTGTGTGTGTGTGTGTGTGTGTGTGTGTGTGTGTGTGTGTGTGTGTTTAAAATGTCATTAAAACCAGCCTCTTAGATGCACACATTTCTATTCTGAATTATATTAGCTATAACTAACATAAAGGTGTTTGATTAGAAATTTTACATTTTGGCTTATGAAGCCTACTATTTTGAATCATTCTATTAAGGAGAAATCAATCTATTGGGGGGGAAGTGATAAAGCGAACAGATATAAAGTCATTTAGAAGCTTTGTCAGAGATTACATTTAACTCTTTTCATGAGAACCTCTTACTAAATCTAAAACTTATTTGGTAGTCAAAGCATAGAGTAGAGTTTTATAGAACTATATATATTAATATATGCTATGTATTTTCCCTTTAAATGTTCCCTCTTTTGTGAAAAATTTAATATTTCTTAAATTCAAAACTGCATTTTAAATCAGAAATAAAGTATGAGAACATCAATGTAAATTAGAAACAAGTTACTGTATGTATAATGAGGAGCTAGAATTAAATGACTTTATATGTTGTGGTTTAAAAGGTTTTACATGTCACTTTACTTTTTAGTTTTTAACATCTTAAAATTAACATATAATTGCACCACTTTGAGCATTACTTTTCCCACCTCTAAACCTTCCCATGCCCTTCTCTCTCAAACCCATCAACATATGTGTATGAACATATTTGTGTGTGTGTGTATGTGTGTGTATAAGGGAGAGAGAGAGAGAGAGAGAGAGAGAGAGACAGAGACAGAGAGACAGAGAGACAGAGAGAGAGAGAGAGAGAGGAGAGAGAGAGAGAGAGAGAGAGAGAGAGAATGAATGTAGGGGCTTGCAGAGGCTAGATGCAGCAGCTCCCTCTGGAGCTGGAGTTACATTTGGTTGTAAGTCACCTGACATGAGTACTGTGAACCAAACCTAGGTTGTCAGTAAGAGCAGCACATACTGTGCTTTTAACTGTGTAGACATTCTTTGACTGCCTCAGCATGCAATTTTTAAAAATGAAGTTGGTCTACATGTAAATATACTCATATCTAATGAGGATAAAATAAGCATGTAAGGAAATACTGTAGAGCAAAACCTCCATTTTTTCCTGTACGTATACAGAATACCATACTATAGATTATAAACTTTTCAGCATGAGCTATTTCCTAGCTAATGATGTAGTAGTTTTCTTTCTTATTTATGAATGTTTCCAGATTTTATTCCTCTGATCAATATACTCATGGTCTATTCTCCTTACTGCAACTCAACTCAAAAATCATCTTATTTAAATATTGGAACATTCTGGACAATTCACTTTATTCTACCACTTACAACTATTTCTTGCTTAGGTGGTCAGATGTATGTAACACATAGTATAGGCTAGACTAGTTTTTCCATTTTGCAGATGTTTACTGAACATTGGTTATGATCCCTAACCAAATATTTTTTGCTTTAGTATATGTTAGGGAACTGGAAATTGATAAAATCTGCAGCATACAGTAATGCTTGTAAGTTAGCAGATACAGTCATATCAACATGTGTAATAATTGTAAATATTGTAGGGATGATCATAAATGTGCAATGGTTAAAGATACAAGGAATTACATTGATTTGTGGATGAAGATAATGAAGTAGAGCTTTGCCATAATGTATAAGTTAGTTTCCTATTTCTGGGAGGAAACATCATGACCAAAGCAACCATCTCAAATGGTTTAAGAGAATTTGAGTCTATAATGTGGAACAAAGAGTGTAAGCTAAATGCATGGCAGATAGAGGACTAGATTCTCCAGCCACAGCAAGAAGCAGAGAGATTAAACTCTAGATAGTGTAGGTCTCCAAACTCTTAATACTCACCTCTAAACACACACCTCTTTCACCAAGGCCATACCTCCTCCAACAAGGCCACACCCCCTCTACCCCATCCCCAGAGGTACCATCAGTGGGGATCAAGTAATAAAACATGTGAGTACATGGGAGAAATTCTCATTCAAACCACCACATTCTATTCCCTGGCTCTCATAGACTAATATTCATATCATATCACAAAATGCATTTAGGTTTAGTTATCTTCTTTCAGTCTCAACACTCTTTAAAAACACAAAGTGTCTTCTGATGTTTATCTATTAGCTGTAACCATCCCTAAAATTTTGAAACAGAGTTTGTCTATATAGCCCTGCCTTCCTAGGAACTCACTATGTAGACCAGACTGGCCTTGAACTCAGAGAGCTGGCTGCCTCTGCCTCTGAAGTGCTGGAATTAAAGGTGTATGCCACCACTGCTTGGCTGCATTGCTAAAATTTTAAAAACAGAAATAGTATACTTCCAATATACAATGACCCAGAATATATATTAATGTTACAAATGGATGAATGGAAGAATAATGAGGAAATGCTGAATCAAAGCAAGGTTGAAACCCAGCAGGACAAGCACGATAGTGGTTTGAGTAGGAATGGTCCCCATTAGCTCAAATATTTGAATGCTTTGTCCTTAGAAAGAGGTGCTAAGTAAGGGATATAAGGAGGTATGGCTTTCTGTAGTACATGAGGACTTTTCAGAAAAATTGTGTCACTGAGGGTGGGCTTTGTGGTTTCAGAACTCAATACAAGCCCAGTGGCTCTTTCTTTTTCATGCAGCCTGTGGATCTGGAGGTATAACTCTCTAGTCCTCTATAATTATGTCTGTCTGTGCACTGACATTTTCCCCAATTGCTAAAAATGGACTAATTCTTTGAAACTGTAAGTAAGGTCCAGTTAANTGCTTTCTTTTAGAAGAGTTGCATTGGTCCTGGTATTTCTTTGCAATAATAGAATCACTGACTAAGACAAGCACCAAATCTTGTAGCTTAATGTCCTATGTCTTGGACTTTAATTTTAAAGGGTTTAGTTCTTTATAGCTTTGCTGTTAACAACATGCACCTCTTACCTGGGTTGGTTTTATGCTCTGTGTAGACATTCTTGGCAGATACCTCATGGTTTTAACATCTACACCATTTTTAGTTTTCCAAGGCAACCCAGACTTTACTTCCATGGATTTACACAACGGCATCTAAGGGCCTCCATGTATAAATACCCCTGCCACACCTTGTCTGGCTTCAGCAGCTCTCTTAAACCACATGGAGAGATTCCACCATCCCTTAACTCATCCATCCTTTAAAAGATTCCTAATCCAGAACCACATAGACAACACTGCAAAATTTGGTACTCAGCTTGTGATCGTCCCTTGGCCCCTTGAACCACATTAGCAGCATGTTTGATTTATTGTTGCTTTATAATATCAAAAAAAGTTCTTGGGCCTTTTTCTTTCGTAAGTGGGAAACTTAGCTGGATGGGATCTTGCTAATAGAGTCAATATTATTTTATCTTGATATTTTCTCTGCAAAACCAAATAGTCTGTTACTTTAAAACTTTGCTTGTAGCAAGTTCCTAGGACATCCCTAGAAAACAGGTCTCTCTCTCTCTTGTAACAAAATATCAGAATAATGGTCTCTAATATTGTTCCCCTCTTAAACATCTTGAGCTGTGTTTCTGAAGTCTGTAGAGCTCTCTACATTACTGTCTTCCTCACTTCTACTAGGAAGGCCCATTAAACTTCACTTAACAGCATTCCATGATGAAGGAAAAGGTCTACTGATGCTTACAGTCAACGATGGCAATAAAGTGTGGAACCAAGCAGCAGACATAGCAGCTGAAGCAAGAGAGGGCATCCATCCTGAAACCACAAGCAGAAAGCAGGGAGAATTAACTCAACATGACATGAGTCTTTAAGTTCTCAAAACATGTCTCCAGTGGCACACTTCCTCCAACCAAACTACTCCTCTGACACCTTCCAAACAGTTGATTAACTATGGACCAAGTACTCAAATATCTGAGCCTATGGGGGAAATTCTTATTTAAACCACTACATCAAGCATTATTTGCTGTCTATTTATTTCTCTGTTATCTTTCTTATACCACATAAAGCATAGTTTAACATTTTTCCAGATCTTCCCATATTTTTCCAGATCTTCCCATATTTTTCCAGATCTTCCCATATTTTTCCAGATCTTCTCATATTAGCGAATCTAGTGTACTGATTCCAAGGGACACCCAAGATGCTATTGATACCTTCCCCTATTCCTCCTTTACAGCTATTAAGTATTCCCTATTTTAGACATTTTATTTTCTTTCATTAATCTCATAAACTGATATTTATCAAAAATATTTATCAAAAAGTTTTTTTTTACTTTATTCTAGTCTTTATTCTAAGTAAAAAGCTCAACCAGTTTGTTTTGCTTTCTCCCAGCTAGAGAATTACAAAAACATTGAGATAAATTGATCCAGCCTGCAGGGTGTACTAACTAGTGACCTCATTGGTCAACAAAATCAAAGAGTTTCATTCACAGAGAAGTTACTTTTCTCAAATAACTAATATGCTAAGTGTGCTCAGTAAGGTAGTAAGATAGCTATTATATTTACTTGACTATATATATGATGGAAAAAAGTTACCAGCCACTGTGCATTCTTTACTGTGCTGGTCACTTGAATAGACAATCTCTGAGATGTGCACAGGTACAGCTGTCAGAGCCACCGGTCAGCACACATTATTATCAAGGAACACTTTGATAGGCTAGAAAAAATGCACAGCTCACTTATCAAACTCTTACTTTTTCCCTCTCTGTCTCCCTACCTCTGCCAGACCTACTTCATCTTCTTAGTATTTAATCTGTAAAATATGGTTATAAATCAGATGGTCTCACATAGAAACTAGAGGGACCTGAACAACAAAAACTGACAAAAAGTACCCTGGGACAAGTTGACCTAAAATATAAAATTGTTTTTATGAGCATATACAAGTTCCCTTGCTGGTCTTGAGCTGTCATTTTGGATTCTTTTTACCATACTCACTGAATGTTAGCAGAAAAACAGCCATAAGAATGAAAGGAGTGGGGCACAAGGGTGGCAGCAATATCCCTGGAAAGCCTCCTGCCAGCCCTACATATAGGGATTTTTCCAGCTTCATTTGTCACATGTGCACAGGCACATATGCACACACACACACACACACACACACACACACACACACACACACACACACCATGCAGGGGTATTTTCCCAGCTTCCATTGTCATTCACAAATATATCACACATGGGAGATGAAGGTATTTCTTAAGGTCCCCGTAACACAGACACAGACACAGACACANTCCTTCCTTCCTTCCTTCCTTCCTTCCTTCCTTCCTTCCTTCCTTCCTTCCTTCTTAGTTTTTCTTCCATATTCAGTATTATGGTTCTTTATTTTCTAAATGAATTCCGTACATCTGCATTATTGATTCCAGCAAAAGATATCTCTCATGGTCTGTATTGTTCCAATCCACACACTAAGTGGTGTCCTCCTTAGTTCTTGCAGAGCTGAAAATGCCGTCTCATTCTCCAGCTGCTTACTCTACCTGGGATCTCTGTTTTAGGAACCAACTGTAGACAGGGTTATTACCTGAGGGAAAATGTTCCATGTTGAATGGTACCTAAAAGTCATCATTACTTCTGTGATGAAGTTGCCTTTTGTAAAGTTGTGTTCTCTCAGTGTACTGAAATGTAGTAACTTTCCTATTAGTTTTAACCTTTTACTTTGCTGTCAGGTCCATCCTGGGGATAAACTTGCTTGGATGATTTTGTATCTCTTTTTATAAACAAGATACACCTGACCTTTAGGGGAGTTCTAACTAGGTCCTTTGCCAAGAGAACCATCCCTGCTGTTTGTGCCAGCGTTTTCAGATTTTGTGCTCACAGGATATCTGTCCTTTTGTGCTCACAGGATATCTGTCCGTATAGCACAGAGTTGTTTGCAGACTGCAAAGGAATACAAGTGGAAGCTATCTCAAGAACCTCGGTCCTGACTTCTGGGTACCGTATTATTTAATATCGCCTATGGAATAATTTTAAACTCTAGAGTCACACTTTATCTATAACACTAGATAAGAATGCCTTGAGGCCCATCAACTCGAATCTCACTAGTATTTTCCTGCCCTGGTGGCCAGTCAGGCAGTGATAGTGGAAGTATTTCCCACACATGTCTCAGAATGATAGTTAACACCGTGTTTATTCAGATGTTCAGGGCCAGCATGGACAAATTCAATTGACAATTTCCTTGACTTTGTAAGTACTTCCACACACTCTCTTGTTTATACTCTTTGCATTTCCCTTGGGGTGAATTGTTAGAAGAAATTCAGTGTGAAGGCCAGTATCATATCTTTAGCAGCAAGAAAGAGTGGTTTCTTTGCTTTAAAGGTAAAACATTTAATGTGCTAAGAGAAAGCAAAGGTGATGACGTTGGTGATACAAACTCTGTGTAAACACAGCTTTCTATTTCCACCTCTCGAAAGAAAGTGGCACATATGCCAGAAAAGCTGACAGCATGCATGTCATGTAAACATCAGGACCTATTCAAAAGAGTGCGATTCCCCAGCTGAGGGAATGGGGAAGGGGAAAGGGAAAAGAGGGTCTCTAAATTCAGGCTTTGCTTCTTCCTACTTCCTCCCTAGTCACTCTTTCTCTTCTGTCTCTCTCTGCCTCTCTCTGTGTCTGTCTCTCTGTCTGTTTGTCTGTCTCTCTCATTTTTCAATATATTTTTCAATATTGTATTTGAGCGCCTAATATAGACAAAGAACAGCGTAGTCCTCCTTGATCACAAACAGTAAATAAAATAAAGACCCAGTCTGATGAAGATACTGTCCCTTCTTTTCTAGTGTACTTCATGGCATGACACTGTATTAAAAACTAGAGTAGCTTAGGAAAAATGAAGTTATGTCCTTAACGTCGCCAAAGTGGTGTCCTTAATTTCCACTCAGGAAATTCTGCAGAGAAATGGTATTGCTTCTATAGGCTTCTCTGCTGGCAAAGAACAGAGTGGATATAGAAGAGTCCTTGCTCGTAGCCATATTTATGAGTGTCATAGAATAATGTTACCTGAACGCCACCATGTCCTCATGTATCTTAAAGGCCCACGCTAGCTGCTGATTAGACATCTGGGGTGACAATTATATTGCTCAAGCACCACCATTATACCATTTCCCAGGGGCAGCAATCATGGCTTCTGAGCTCGCCAGGTTGAAGGAATAATCAGATACCAAGTATGAGACCCTGCAGCACTGTACACTCAGGTTCTCACTTCAGACAGTTTTCTTGGGCTTTAATTATTGTCTGTTCTCTTGTGTATCAAAGAGGACTCTTCGAACCTTGCTTCAACCTCACTATGATTTAATTAATCTTAACTGCAGACATTTTAGAATCTGTCTTTGCCATGCCTAACCAAGCCATGGCAGCAAGAAAGTTCACGAGGCTCCGTAGTGTAGATGAATCTGAGTCATTCTGCTGGTTGGAATATCTTCTTTTCCATTGTGAACATTCCAATGCCTAAAATGATTCTTTTCAGTACTTGGATTTCAGCTTAGTTTCCTGTCCTATGCATAGTGTTTGTCTATATAGCAATTACTGAATTATATGAAAGTAGAGTAAGTAGTCTTTTAGTTAGATAAAATTTGAATTTTATTATACACAAGAAATTTTCGTTTTCTATATGTTCTCAGCTTATTATTCAACTTAATACAAGTAATATGAATATAAAAATTTGCTGTGCTTAAAAATAAAAGATGAAAAATTGATTAAACAGTTACATGTTATTTTCTTATACGGGTCTACATACTGATGAAGATACTGTCTGGATAAGGTAAGATAAGATACCCTTACAAAATCCATCATGTAATTTTATCATAAAAATGGTTGATATTGACATATTTGGGCAAGATTACACTTCTTAACACTTTTTAAGAATCTATAGTACTTCTTTACAAAAGAACTAGTCTGTATAAACAAATAGAGTTATATTAATGCAGGGGATCGTAAAAGTTACTGCCTTCTTCTCTGTACCTTTAGCTTCCTGATTCTTGAAGTTTTCTTTCATGGTACTGAAGACAGAATTAGAATTGTCCAGTTAAGAACACTTTCCACCACAGACACTATTATAATGTTCACCCTCTGACTTCTGTGGAGAAGTGAAAGCTGTCTTCTTTCCATTCAAAGACCCGAGGGCAGTTCAGTCCATGTTACTTATTCATAAACTGGCTTTAGAAACCATCAAAGAAAATTACACTAGACAGAGTAAGACAGGCAGGAGGACAGTATTCAAGACTACCGCAGCAGAGGTGAGAGATTAAACTCAACTGGCACGTAACAAAAGACAGTAAGATTTTTAAACCCTAGAATGAAGTAGGATGAAAGTCCTGGAGGACACGGGGGAAGATGGTCAATATGCTCAGGCCATCCGTGTCTGCTAATTGGCTTTATTAAAGCCATGCTCCTCTCCTCCTACAGAGACCAGGCAAGAGGGGATTCATCTTTCTTTATGATCTCTTGTCCAACGTTTTTTTTTTCTTTCTTTCTTTCTTTTTTTTTGGTGTGGGCTTTTGAGAAAGACAAGGGAAAACGCTAGGAGAAGATTTATCTACATTTCAAAGTGTATGGAAAATGACAATGATGGGTTTTCTAAAGCAAGCGCTCTAAGAAAAAGGAAGTCACAGTCCCACAGTTGAGCAGAAGTCTGTCTAAAGTTGAGGAAAGGGAACAGTGCAGGTTGGTATGGACACTGCTCTGGCCCACTTGATTGATTATTCTCTGAATGTGGGGTAGTGTCTGTGGGGGGAGGTGCGTGCAAGGGGTAGGAGGAGCGCAGCTCTGTTCCCTCATGGCACCACATTCTTTTCTATACTCACTGCCCTTTGCCTTTCTTTAAAACAACATTTGCAATTGCAAACTTCTGTCCCTGTGTGTTTATGTGTGAGTGAGCTCTCCCTGCCCACCGTGTGGAGATGCCAGAGATGGGAGTTGGCTCATCAGGTCTGGCAGCAGCTCCTTCACCACACTCCTCTGGTCAGCAATCCTCTGTTCAATTTTCATGAGAACTCTCCATCAGACAGCCTGCTCCTCAAGGGTCCCTGCAAGTTCATCTTCACCTTCCTAAAAGAATGGTAAGGAACACAAGTTCACTCCTTCCACTGTGAGGTGTGGAGTCTTCATTTTGTTTTAGGTTCCCAAAGGACAAAGACTATATGCCCTGACTCAATTCAGCTTTATACACATACACGGGTCGGTAAGAACTGTGGGGCCTTCAGTAAAGTAATTCTCATTCCATGCTCAGTGTCAAGACAGTTGACACCAAGATCTAAAGCAAGCGCAGAAGGAAAAACTCCCTGTCTAACAACAGCCTGTACTGTCGGGCTCCTTGGCATTCTTTAGTGTCTGGATATTCACTTCATACATACATTAAATGTCAAGGGTGACTTGCTCAGAATTTCAGCTCTGTGGGAAACACAATTGTGATACCTACAGAAAACAATGGGGTTGGGGAAGGAAGCCTGCGAAGCTGAGAGGAAACACTGAGTGATTTGAAGTTTGAAAAAAAAATCAGGTTGTCAGATCTGTAAAGCAAATTGGTATTAATACAGACTTAACTGAGGAGTGCATGAAGAAAGCAGAGAAAGGAATCTTAAGGTGGCCACAACTACAGAGGGAAGCATCAGTTCAACTTTGCAGGCTCCAGAGTTGTCCTAGTTCCAAGGGGCCATCACTTGCTTACCTGCAAACAGTTACTGGAGAAAGTCTACTAATAAAGCATGAACTTAAAGATCAGGAGAAAAGAAATTCAGGGAGTATCGTGTGCAATGCTGACCTGTTGCTTATACTCAGCAGGCATGCCTAGTGCCAGGCAGAACTCAGTGGCCGGGTTAGTGGAAGGAGAAGCCTGGTGGTTTTAGAGGATAGCTGTGATCTATTCTCACACTGGTTTCAGCCTGTATTAAGGCAATACCATTGCCTCGATGGTTTAAACAAGAATTGATTTTTTTTTTATAGTTCTGGAGGTATCAAAGTGTGATCAGGTCTCTGTAAGGCCACTTGGTGTAACTGCTGTTTTCTAGACTTGTACATGGCCACATCCTTCTCAGCATGTAAAGGAGAGTCTTGTTCTCTTCCTAAAAGAACATTAAGCCCATTATGTGAGTACCACTCCCACGAACTCATCTAAACATGATTACATTTCAAAGGCCTCTTCTTGCAAATCCATCATGGGGTTTAGAGATTCAACATGCACATTTTGGAAGACACAAAAATTTTGTTCATAGAACCTCTTAAGTAAAGACAGTGGGGGGTGGGGGGATCTTCCAACTTAGATAGTCAGGATCCATACAACCCTGGGACCAGGTGCTCATAGCCTCAGGAGTGCACAGCAGTAGCATTTTTCAGTAAATGTTACCTTCATGTTCATAATAATAGAGAGGGTGTTCCCACTGCTCAGAGCAGCTCATGATAGATAGTCTCCAAACATCTGTGGATCTAAAAAAGCAAAAAACAACAAAACAAAAAACAACAAAACAAAAAACAACAAAACAAAAACAAAACCCTCCAGTGTTTTGCACAACTCTATCTACATCTGACTTGATTTCATCACCATAGAGTAGCTCTAGAAATGATGGGAAAACTGAATCAAATCAGAAAAGGGTGGTTTGGATCAGGATTCAGAGCTTCCTGGTGCTGACTTACAATCCAGTGATCATGTTAATTTTGCTATTATTTCATAGTGATGTTTAGGATCTGTTTCATGAGTATACTGATCATCCAGTATAATTATTTGAAAGAATCAAAGGATCAGCAAATTTCTTTCTATTGCAGTTCTGGCACCACAAATCATTTGCTGATTTTATGTTCAGTGGTAATTCAGTTTATGGCAACATTATCAACTGATAGCTTAGACTGGTTTCAGTTCTNATGTGTGCCTGTTGGGAATATTGACTATCACCATCTAAACAGCTGCAACTGTAAGCTATTATCACAGACAAGGACACCAACACTGCAAAATATATCTAAGTTATGTTTTTATTGCTGAGATTAAACACGATGATCAGGACAACTTATTAAAGTAAATTTATTAGAAGCTTACCGTTTCAGAGGGTTAGTCCAAGGCCATACGGTGGGTAACATAGCTGCAGGCTGTAGTACTTGGGCTGTAGCTGAGAGCTCACATCTTGAGATAACAACACTGGACAGAGAAGAACTAAGTGTGAGCGACATGGGCTTTTGAAAGCTCAAAGGATACTCTAGTGACACACCTGATTCAATGAGGCCTCGTGTCCTAATCATTCCAAACTGTGCTGCCACCTGAAGACCAGCTTTTCAAATATACGAACAAGCATAGGAAGGCCATTTTCATTCTAGCCATCTAGTCCCTGGCCCCTGTAAGTGTGTAGCCACATCACACTGTAAAATGCATTTAGTTCAATTTTAAAAGTCCCCACAGTCTTTTCACAGTCTCAACACAGTTTTAGAAGTACAAAGTTCAAAATCTCTTCTGAGACCACAGGCAGTCTCTTAACTATAATACCTGGAAAGTAAAAAATCAAATTATATATTTCCAGTATGCAATGGCACCAAATGTATATTCTCACTCTCAAAGAGAGCACAGTGAGAAAATACTGCAGCAACGAAAGACTGGAACGTAGCAGGGCAAACTCCCAATTCTGTGCTGCTCTGTCTGATATTAAAGGGTTTATATAGCTCTGCTCAACAAACTTCTCTGTTGTGAATTGGTTCAACTCCTCTATAGCTCTCCTTGACAGATATAGCATGGCTCTGACATCTCTTGGGGGTCTCTAATTCAATCCAGACTAAGCCTTCATAGCTACATGCTGGCCTTTCATAGACTAGATACAGAGACTCCTGCTTGGCCTCAGAGGCTGTTTTAAGTGCAGAGGAAGATTCCTCAGCCCATTTATTCCTGTATCTCTCTTCACTCTAAAGTTAGAGCTACGTGTTGGATGCTGCTAAATTATATGCCGCTTGGGATGGAACCTGGGCTCTCCTGGCAATGCCTTTGCATGAGTTTTGAAAAGCTGACCCCTTCCTTGTGAAATAGTCTTTCTTTGTCCCAAGTTGGAAGCTTAGCTAGACAGGGTCTTGCCCCTTCTCTGTATTCCAGTTTGCATAAGGACTTTCTGTCTGTCTTTCAGTACAAGTCTTGGCTATAACATTAAATTCCCTGATGTTTCTTTTCTCCTCCAAAGGTACATTTTGTATTTAATTTCCTCATGCTTGCTCCTTTTCACTGAAGATCCACTTAAGAGTGACCATTAATAATCAAGCCACAGAATCAATGTTAGGCTGTCTTCAAATCTCCTTATGGAATCCTACACTTTTTAATTTGGCCTCAGATATCTTCTTAGGAGAAGAGATAAATGCAGTGAAATATTATAAAAACAGTCTCTGGCCCAGTTACTAATATTGTTCTCCTTCCAATACTACTGTTTTTCATGTCTCTACAAGGATGGCCTGTTAATATCTGCTTATAGCCTTCAATTTCATTTCTAGTTCAAACTCCCAGCTTTGTGCAGCTATTCTCACTCAAGCCACCTCAAAGAGGTACTATTGCAAAAATCCTTACATTGATGCATACTGTGGACACACATCTGTGCATGTTTTAAGTCAATGGACCTCATGGCACATGTAATTGAACTAAATATTTGGAAAACTTATAGATTCCTGGGTCCCAACATGATGCAAAGTTTAGAGAATTTTAGGATAGTTCCATGGCTATCTTGTTTAAGAAGTAGCCAGGTAATCTTCAAATACAGTTGGAACTGAGAACCATTGTCTGAGACGTGCTCTTTACAGCATATATTCAAAACTGTCAGTCTTGACTTCCAAACCCTATTGTTTGACAAGCTCATTCTATGTTGAACTTGCCCAGATGGAATCAGTGTGCTTTGTCCTATTGTGAACTGAAGTCCAGTTAAACTTGTATTAAAGATTCTCTTACACAGAGCTCATTCTCTACTTAGAACAGTATGATTGTGGAGAGCTAGAATATTATCTTGGATTATCTTAATCCCCTAAACAGCAGTTTATTTCCCACCTCCCTGTCTGACTTAACACCTTTGTGAAAGATGTTAAGCAGGGAAAACCCTTTTTTAAATGTTAACTTATCTGATAATAACCTTCTATTATTAATTCCAAAACCCAAACCATCATGGCATAATATCTGAAACCTACAACAGAGATCTTTCTGGCTTAAAACCCTCATATCATATGTTCCAACAAAGATATTGAAAAATGCCTTGATATTGACTTGTAATTTGTTCTTTAACTGTTAAAAATTCTTAAAACTACTTTGATTGGTTTATATTATTCAGGACAGCATAAAAACATACTAGTTAGTAATGGTTACTCAACTTGGGCTCAAACATAAGCTAGTTGTTATTCCCTTTAATATGAGAGCTGTATTTATATCAATAGTTGTTCAACAGGATATTTCACATTGGGCTAGTCCTGGGGACTGACCTGTGGAATGGTTTTTCTTGCTTCCTACATTATCCATAGAAGTCAGAATGGCAAAAGAAAACGGGGAGGGCAAGAAAGCAAACATTCACTCTCAACCCATGTAAGATTTGTTTTTTAATCTATTGCTGAAGGTATAACCCTCATTGACAAAATACCATGAGGTATTTAAGAACCCTTTAAACTGTTTTCTAGGGCATTCAGATTTTAGTAAGTGATTTTTGAAGGACAGCTTCTTAGCACACAAATACCGAGTCTAGTATATTTCTTTGTGCTGAATCTTCATTACTATCTTCATGCACCCCAACATTTAGTGACAGAATAGGTGGTAAGAACATTACAACTCAACAAATTTATAGGAAATTTCTTTTCTCCTAGCATTTGCACAATATCTAATAAGGAATACCAGGTTTACAAAAATGTTTATTAAAGTTTTTCTAAAAGAAAACAAAACCCTTAGTGTTTCACTTGTCTCCTTATTTCTGTTAGTGCAGATCAGTTTTTTTACCCTGAATTCAGGAAATGGCAGAACACATGGTATAGGACACCGAGCAGAGGAAACTGATGGCAGTACTAGTCAAATGTAGTTTCAAATCAGAGAAGGTTAACAGCACACAATGAGGTTGCACATGACCAGAGTAAAAAGATGAAAATTACAGGTGGCAGGTTTTGTAGTATCTAGGGAAAGAGAGTACTCTGGGTTTGCTCTGTGGAACGATATGATTGGCCATGTTGAATAATTGCCATGACTGACAAGGAACTGAAGCTTACCATTGTGGGATTAGAAAAACATGAAAATGGAATCTTTTTTGGAAAGGGATATTTGAATAGATGCTTTATCTTTGGGGACTAGGTATATGTCATTTCAGGCCTATCTGGTATTGTAAGATATTGACAGTACGATTGAGCCAAATTTTATCTATCCATCTATCTGGACTTATTTCAATTTTCACGTCTCAGTATCTATTGTTTTTATATCTATGTATCTATCATGTATGCATGTATATATGTAATATCTATCTATCTATTTATCTATCTATCTATCATCTAATCTTTATTTTCACCCACCTATCTGTCATATATTAATTTATCAAACTATTATTTACTAATACCTATAGATCAATTTGTCTTTATATGTGTATGTCATTAAGGGAAGGAACATTTTAACATTTTATGAGTATGGATTGTTCTATGTTGAAAGCATGCTTTGTCTTTGGTTATGTGCTCCTTATACATCCTTGTGTAATTTCTTGACTTAGCAATCACTTTGAATTATAATAATAATCTGTCTTAACTATGAACATTTAGACAATACAATCACATAGTTTAAATCCCAAGTTCCCATTTTTTATGGAGATGTTTATTTGCAGGTGTTATGGCACTATCTATTTCTTCATATCTGTCTAAATAGGATGGGATGGGAGAGAATCTGTTAATACCTATGCATGACAAAAATGGCTTCAACCACTCCTCTTTGGTGTAATTAGCCCCACCTCACTGGTGACAAGGCTTTCTTTCCTGGTATGACATACTTTCCCAGAGGCAATATGCCATCCATATGGCTTTTTTAAAGCCTGAGGTCAGCTTATCTCTTTCATGCCTCTTGGCAGTTACCGTCATGTTTTTGAGTTTTATTAGTATAAGCTATATACTTTCTTAGCATCTACTTTTCAACAATTAAAGTATTTTCTTAATCTACATGTAGATTCTGGATTTGAGCATGTGCCCTGACAACCCTTTGGCTCAATTTTAGACAAAATAAAAGCAAGCAAGCAAACAAACAAACAAACAAACAAACAACCAACAAACCAACCAAACCAAACCAGAAAAACAAACGAACAACAATAACTGAAACAAGCCTTCTTGCAAACCCAGCCACAGTGACTGAGTCAGCAGGTCTTCCTTAGGAGGGTGGACGACACCTTAGTGTCCACAATCACTGGTTTCATTCAAGAGACAGTGTCTCCTCATCACCCCAGGATGTCTGGGGAGTGGAGGGTAGAGCAGAGGACTGTAGTGTTTGCCTTTGCTGACCCACATTCCCTGACGTATCGTAAGGAACTAGAGCAGGAAAGTATGCAACCACTCCACTTATTCCTGTGTCTAGATATTCTTGCTATCCTCAGGAAGGTTGAATTTTTCCACTTTGAAGACAATCTACATGCCCAATATTATCTCTGTGGGATATATAGGGAATAAAATGTAAGAATTTTTATATTGAAACAAATATTGATGTTGTCAATACTATACCTGAAATTTTTTTTGTTTAGAGGCATTTGTCTGTACGTATTTGGTGATGCATTTTTTTGACAACTTAGGTGAATTTGAAAGTGAACTTTGAGAACTGTAGATATGAACATTTCATGTTTTGTGAGGGTTGATTGACAGGCCCTAAAAATAAAATCCTAGGCAGAGATAGCAGAAGCCATTTAGACTAGCCCCTTGCTTCCAAGCACTTAGGTTGAAACTGGTTGCAGGCTAAATGTGGAATTCTTTGTCCCCCTGTCTTTAAAAGAACTTTTATAACAGAGACCCTATCACCTGCTTTGCCTTTGCTTTGCTCAAGCATGCTTCTAACACACCCAATGTGGATCTTTTTCCTTATGATGTAAACTCATTTTTTGTAATCTTATCTTCCAGTTCTTCTTGCTGTGGCTCTTTGACTGTTCCTTTATATTTGATTTCAATTGTAGATAAAAGTAATAATCTAAATTCCCTTCAGAGCTGACATTATTCCTAGAGGCTTCAGGCAAAATGGCTCTGTGCTCAGACAGTTTTTAACCTCTAAGGTTGCTGGAAGACTGGCAACTTCCTTTCCTGTCCAGAGCCTCAGAAGGAAAAAAAGAGAGAGCTCTTTGAAGAGGACAAGAAAAGAGAACAAAAGAGGTAGAAGAAAACAAAGGGGAAAGACTGAGGATCTGAAGTTTACAGACTAGCTGGTGAGCTGGCCTTCCCATGGTGAGCTAGCATGTTTGCCCTAGTTTGCAGAAAGCATTGTTGGAGGCTAAACTCACTGGAACAGTCACCAGCACACCATTGCCTAGTCCCTTAGGTACTGCTAAACAGTACCCTAACCATCTGTCCTCTCCTAAAGATGAAAAGAGCACAGTAGATATAACTACCAACCTCATAGGCTGCTTTGCTACCATCAAGGATAGGAGATGTGCTTTTAATGTGTGGTTGAAAGACACCAAATGTTTAAGTGGTATTTTCAATACATTTATAAATGACCTAAGACTTACTTTCTCTTTGGCAAGCCTAGGAGTATTGGTGCAAAAGCAGCATGGAAATATAATTAATAACATTTGCTTTTCAAATATCCACATCCTTTGTCATACTCCCTCCACCTTCTCTTCTTTTTCAAGTGTGTGTGGACATATCTTTCATTCTGCTAAAGTCATTTCCATGATAGAAAATAATCTGAGTTTTAAAATGAATTACCAGTTCTTCCACATTTAATAGTTTAGAATCATGTATGCCTAAGGAAAAAGAAACTAGACCATTATTCTCTTGGAAGTTGTAATTTTATTCCCCAAAGAGGTTATTTTGTTGGTAATAGGTATCAGCAACTTCTAGGATGTTGAAGTTTTATTATTTCCAGATGAGGCCACATTACAATTACTACAGAATGGTTAGGCCTGCATGACTACATTTTTTTAAGAGTGGAAGAAACTGTACATAGCTGACATTTAAGTGGATGATCAAAACATTCTTCAACCTTAAATAAATGCTTTAAATGTGCCAGATACATCATGATCTGACCATTGTAGCGCATCACCAGACATTTTCTGATTGAGTGGCTTCATTGTTCAGTGTGTCCCACCTGCTGCTTGTGAAGTCACACTACTTAGCATTACATAACTCTACTCAACATTATACCTGTTTAAAGAGGAGCTAGCTCACATGTTAGCTCCTATCACTGTTAGGTATTTCAAGTGAATGCTTGGATCTTTCCTTTGATTGCTAAAAGTGGTCAATAATCCTCATGTTTTCAACAAAGTAAGCTGAAGACATGAAAAAGCAGTGCTGCCATACTGCACCTAAGCTGCTCTCTGAATATGCTGAGACTTAATAGTGATGTTCATGTCACTAATATAGCATTTTATTTCCAAATCGTAGAAATATCAGCAAGAATGTTCCTGAAGGCAGGGAAAGATAAGAAAGGAGAGCACACGGTCATGTATTTGATAAAAACAAAACAAATCACAAATAACCTCTATTTGTCTTTCTCTATTTTTGTAAATGTCCTAATAGTTTCAAAGAAACTAACTGTATCAAAATAAGATAATGGACAGAGACTTTGGGGTCTCGGTACAAAGCAAAACAATGGTCAGTATAAAAAATAGGATCCTTTTGTATGCAGGCTTCTTTTGGTCAAATGATATATTTCAAGAAAGTAAAGTTTGTTGTAAGACAATTTGTGCTCAAAGATCTTAGCATTGCTTCCTTTTGGGTGGAGAATGTCTTTATTTTGCTTAAATTACACATGAATGGTTGAATGCTGTTTCGATGGTTTATATTCTATTTCATTGTAAGCCAAATGATACCTTTCTTTACAGATGATGGATAGACAGCTCTATTGAAGCAATACAATGAACAGTAGGCCCATTAAGGAAAGCACTGGTTGTAGAAAAATATCACAGAAGGAACAAGAAGACAATCAAGCCAGAGAAGCCACAGTTATACTGGTCATTGTCTGGCTGGTTCAGGCAAATGCTATGAGCTGTAGAAAGCCTATCTGTTCTTTTTGTCCTGTCTGCATGTTCAAATTGAAATCAAGTGGTGAACTAGAAAAAAAAAATGTCCCATCTAGGAAAGAGGATATTCACTAGAGCAAATATTTAATAAGGAACTATCCTGCAAAACTATAGATAAAGTCTCTGAGGCAAGGAGACTGTTTGCCATAGACAAATGTGCTGGGAATTTTAGAACACTTAATGTTTTATATTATCAAGTGCAAATACAAACTCATGCCACAGCTAGTCACACAATTAAGTAAATTAACTTAATAAAGTCTTTTTTAAACCCATACCCATTTATGTTAGCTGGTTAATGGATCCCAACTTTATTTCTAGTATAATTCACTCTATATGTCAAAATTAATCTAATTGTGTAAATAGATTGTACAAATTCTACAAAGTGGATCATCAAGAATGGCTTGTGAAGGTCCACTCCTAATCCTCCTTTTCTACTTCCTATACATTTTAGCTTCTGAGGAACCAGCATAGTAGATAGAGTTCAGTCCATTTGTGCTATGCTCTGAATAACAGCTTCTCAACCCCACGGGGGCTCTGCTCTTGATCTAAGCTGTAAAAGCCATTTCAGTGTTCAGAAGCCCAGCAACTTCTTCATGCTATAGTATATAAGAAAACCAAAGAGTCCTATGCTTATGTAGCCACTGGCCCTCCTCCAACATAAACTACGTCTCTTATACCTATGTTATGTTATGAAATATCTGATATCAATAGATTGTATAGGCTAGACC
Organism: Mus minutoides; assembly: GCA_902729485.2. Classification (NCBI taxonomy): domain Eukaryota; kingdom Metazoa; phylum Chordata; class Mammalia; order Rodentia; family Muridae; genus Mus; species Mus minutoides. Next base: position 76,174 of record LR749956.1, on the reverse strand, counting down.
TCCCTTCTCCATGGGAGATGCTCTAAGTGGAAGGTTGAGACCTAGAAAGAAAACTTTCATATACTATAATTTTCCTACTTTGTACAGCCATCGATTCTCCTTTCCTTTAAAATTTCATGATTTATTCTTACTTTTGGGCTTAGGTACATAAGCATTCACACACATATACATTTCTTTTATTTATTAATTAAAGAGCTTTTACTTTTTCATGTAAAAAAAAACTTTATATTTTCTTCCTGGCATGTGCAGACTGTCAGAATTAATACTCTTTCATTTTGAGACTATCACTAAGTAATAGGTAGCAACAACAATTTTATTAAGTGAAATAAGATTTACTTGAGTAAAAGTACTATGTTATAATAGCCAATCTGCAACCTTAGATGGCAGCTATGTGACTATTAGATGGGATATATATATATATATATATATATATATATATATATATATATATATATATATATNGTTTTTACATCTAGCTTTTCAGTGTTCATTTGGAGTAGTTGTTATCTGTAGCCACTGGTGTGAATACAAAGGTCTACATGTTTTAAAGACTATGAGTTTTCTGCCACAGACAACCTTGTCTCTGCCCTTGCACTACTCCTTCGTTGATATCATTCACCTTTCAAAATATTTGTTTATCAACAAGACTTTGTATGTATCACTACTCCTATCATTTCCTTTACCCAGAATCTGAGTATTTCTCAAAGCTCTTTTCACAAGCCTCTCCCAAGTCTGAAGTGTTTTCCAGCACTAACCCAGAGTAGACTTGTAGCCTTACAGCTGTCTATGTTTAATGTTTGTTCATATCTCAAGCAGTTACATCAAAACAAAGGCTCAGATTTAAAAATAAAATTTTATCAGGTTACTGTATAGGGGCTTCCCTATAAATTGAAGAGTTCTGTGCACTATATGTGTGTGTATATGTCTGTATATGTATATGCACATATATATGTACATATATATGCATGTATATACATACACAGACAATGAAATACAGAGGATTTTTTGTGAAACCCAGAAATAATTTTATTTTCAAGAGATTATTGTTGAAACATTGAATCTGTTATATGACTAACATTGCAAAACCCTAAAGACCCCATCAATGTGTCTAACATGGGATCCTTTGCCGCTCATCTCTGATGTAATATTTTGGTTTTTTGTTTGTTTTGTTTTGTTTCAATTTTTATTAGATATTTTCTTCATTTACATTTCAAATGCTATCCCAAAAGTCCCCTATACTATTCCTCCCCCACCGGCCTTGCTCCCCACCCACCCTCTCCTACTTCTTGGCCCTGGCATTCCCCTGTACTGGCGCATATAAAGTTTGCAAGACCAAGGGGCCTGTCTTCCCAATGATGGCTGAATAGGCCATCTTCTGCTACATATGGAGCTAGAGAAATGAGCTCTGGAGGTACTGGTTAGTTCATATTGTTGTGCTACCTATAGGGTTGCAGACCCCTTCGGCTCCTTGGGTACTTTCTCTAGCTCTTCCATTGGGGGCCCTGTGTTCCATCCAATAGATGACTATGAGCATCCATTTCTGTATTTGCCAGGCACTGGCATAACCTTACATGAGACAGCTATATCAGAGTCCTTTCAGCAAAATCTTGCTGGCATGTGCAATAGTGTCTGCGTTTGGTGGCTGGTTATGGGATGGATCCCCATGTAGGGTAGTCTCTGGATGGTCCATCCTTTCATCTTAGCTACAAACTTTGTCTCTGTAACTCCTTCCATGGGTATTTTGTTCCCAATTCTAAGGAGGAATGAAGTGTCCATGCTTTGGTCTTCCTTCTTGTTATTTTTTTTGTTTTTGTTTTTTTTAGCAATCTCGAGTTCTTGAGGAATTTCAGCCTTGTGATGATGTAGATAATGCAGTGAGCTAGGGTTGTTTTTTTTTTTTTTTTTTTCCTACAGCATAGTGAGTCAGGCTTCCCATGATATTGTGCTGTGACAAACAGAAGAATCCAAGTTTATCTGTGGGTACAGTTTAAATGAACAAAGAGGAAGTAACTGTAGAATGTGCTATCTCTTCTTCAACAGAGGAAAAAGTGGAATACTGAAAGTTTTAAAATCAATAAAGAGGTAACACTTAGGCATCTAAAGCAAGCTGATAGGCAGGTGGTGCTATTGCCTCAGAAAATTAGAAGGCCCCGCCATTATGCTGGAACTCATAGCCCTCTAGGAGGGTGCTGATGGGTCAGTAATGACATTTCAGAGTCTAGCTCAGATAATATAAAAAAGCAGAAAGGGATCAACCTTGCTTTGTTCTAATAAGACATTTGCAATGTGGCAGGAAGACCAGACGTATGCCTCATTTTTCTCCCCCAGCATTCCTGTCTCTCTTCTGACTACCTAGTGTAAATCATTAGCAAAGAGAAACGGAGGGACGGGGTTAGCAGCGTCTCAAACTTACATAGCTAGATTGAATAGTGAGCACAAAGCCATAGGGTAGATAGGAACACCCCGTTCCAAACAAAACAAATAAAGAGGAAATAAGAAGTGAATTAAGAGATAAGAGGCAATGACAACAGTCAGCAGTCTTACATAAGAGATTAAACCATAGAGCAAAATATCTGAATTTAAGACTGTTCTATTCTCACAAATATAGGTGCCAACTGTTAAGTCCTTTATAAGCTGCATCTATGTAAATTATTTTCTTCTCGGTTTCTTAAGTGAATGCTTAATTAATTCTTTCTACCTTCTATCTATCTATCTATCTATCTATCTATCTATCTATCTATCTATCATCTATCAATCTATCTAACTACCTATCTAATCTATCTACCTATCTCATTCTCTCTCCCTTCTCTCATTCTCCCGCTTCTCTCTTTTTCCTTCCTTCTTTTCATCATACTACCTTTGGAAACATTTGCTACATATCTAGTAAGTTACACCCTGTGATCTAGTGAACATTTGCCCTCAAAAATCCTTCTTGTTGCTGTGCTGTCGTCGTCGTTGTTGATGATGATGTGGCGGTGCTGGTGGTAGTGGTTATGGCATGTGTGTGGGGGTGTGTTTCTGAGATGGAGTATCATGTAGTCAATGATAGTCTTAAATTTACTGTGTGGTCAATGTTGACCTTGAATTCATGATCATTGCACTTCTGAAATGGTGGGATTACAGGTGTAAAGCAACAAGTGCATCAAATATTAAAATGATTCTCATAAGTTAGACATATTTAGAAGAAAGTGTATATATGGTTCAATGCTCAAGTAAGGAGAACATATCTATCACCTCAAACACTATCATTCTTATAGCAAAACCAGGCGCAATCTTTTTTCCAGCTTTGAGGAAAAACCCATCATGTCTGAACCTTTGGCTAATTTTGCATTAGCACAGGAGAAATGCCTTCCCAGACTGAACTGTTTCTTAGTACCTGCTGATCAATCTCACTCCATTTCTTTTCAAAAGTCCTTGACAAAAATATTTCTTTGACTCTAACTAGAGATGCCAGAGGTAGAAAGTAGAAAGACCCTCGTGTACATATAAGAAAAGCGCTTCTTGCATTTACCTAAATCCTAAAGCTGCCCACTGGAAATAGAAGAGGCTGATGAGGAAAACATAATCTTTAAAATGACATATTTAGTTCCAGTTAGAGTGGAGAAAAGCTGTTCATTTTTTACCATTGTTATAAGATTTTTTTTTTGGATACATAATTAGTTAATACCTTCTTATAGAAGAGGGAAATAACTTCAAACAGATGCAATCTGCATAAAGAATAAGAGTGCTGTTTGGAAAAAGAATCAGGAAAATTCTAATGGGGGTTTGCATAAAGCACCCTGTTCATTGGTGCATAAAAATGTAAAATAACATGTAAATACAGTTGAAAATTACTATCTCCAGCTTGCTGCTGAGTTAGTCATGCTGGGAACTCCTGAAAGGCATTATTTTGTTTGTGTGGTGTTTTTTTCTCTTCTGCTCTGACTTATTGTTAGTTTTTAATTTATTGTATAATTATCTTAATTAAAATATCTTTTATTCACCACCCCTTGGATCAAAGCAGAATATAATTTGCAAAAACAAATAGTTAAATTGATATGCCATCTTGAGGTTTTAGATCACAGTGTGAAGCAGACCTGATTCTATTGATATAGAAATAATATCCAGAGGAAGCCTAGGATGCAATCAACTCGTTAGTGTTTGTTGCCCAGGAGCACCTTCTGCAGAAGCCTCAGAAGATGGCTTTATCTTTGGTAAACAGACATTTACCCTGTGCCGTTTCTATGGTTGATTGAAAGGCATCTTCTGGGTACTACTATTGAAACCCAATTGTTAGCTGTCCTGGTTGCAGCAGGCCTTAGAGATGACACTCTTCACACAGAAGAGGACAAAGGAACAGGAATAAGACACTTTCAGATGGATTGTTCCTAAGTTGGGGTGAACAGAGCTTCGTTTTGCTTATTTTGATGCAATTAAGAGTTTTGCACAGCAATCTGTGTGCCATTCACGTACTAAGACATTTTTCCCTTTCTATATGTTATGTCACACCACAAATTGAATAAGACAATGACATTCAAGAATGTTATCTTAAGGACAAATTTAGTGAACACTTTCATATATCCCCATGGTGATTTTATGTATCTAGAATACATTTCAAATTTGATCTTACACAAAAGTGAAATTATGTTTTTAGTGATAGTTTTTACTAGGAACCATGTACTACAATATAAAATACATGTTGTTGACCTGTATCCTAACAGTGGTGAATAGTTGTTTTAAGATCATACAGAGGAAGGTAGAGGGAGAGCAAGGGCTTACAGAGATAGATACATGAAAACACAGAGAAATTTTTATTGAAGATGTCCAAGCTCCCTTCAATGAGGATCATACATAGATCTCGCATCTAGGAAGTCTGTCGGGATCTCCCAAAGGAAGGCATTGGGAATTGAGGTTGTTACAAGAAGTAGTCTACCTGATAAGACATCCTTCCTTTGTTCCTTCCTTCGTTCCTCCCTTCCTTCCCTCCTTCCCTCCCTTCTTCCATTTCTTCCCTCCTCCCCTCCCTTCCTTTCCTCCCTCATTTTCTTCCTCACTCTCTGTGTTACTCTCTCCTTGCCTGTTTCCTTATTTTCTTAAATTTTCGCTTGTTTATTCTTTGAATTTATTTATTTTTCCTTTTCACAGTTTTATGCACATATGCAGGGGCATTCAGGGCTTTACACTTCCACTATCCTTTCTTATTTCACTATCCTTCTGAAGAAAGCCTATTCTTCCCAAGAAATTCTCCTCCTCTCACGGTGTGTGTGTGTGTGTGTGTGTGTGTGTGTGTGTGTGTGTGTGTGTGTATGTGTTTTGTAGCTCACTACATTTAATTAGAGTTGTTTGTGTGTTCATGGGTAGGAAGTTATTTATTGAGGCATGGACTACTAGCAGAGAGTATAACCTGAAGAGAAAAATGACACTTCCTCAACCATCAGCCATTAACTGTCAATAGCTCCTTAGGAAAGGTGGATCCCTGTGTGACCCTGACCCCATGATGAGATACTGATGGACCTCATCTTGTTTATGTAAGTATAGCATCAGTGAGTTCACGGGTAAAAAAAAAAAAAAGCTACTGCGTCTAGCACCGACCTTTTTGCAGCACATTACTTTGTTTTCTAGCTCTTCTATTCTTGCTGCACTTTTTTGACAATGCCACTGAGATACTGATGGGTGATATAGTTATCCACTTAAGGTCGAACATTTCATCATTTGCTGTTGCCATTTTGACCAGTGATGGAATCCTATATTGACAGTTGCCTTCTTCTCTGAGAAAGACTGAGAGTAGCAGTTATAATTTTAACTTATGTGTAAATTTATAAATATTAGAATCCAGTTTAATTCATGTTTACTTTTAAAAAGCAATATTAGTAGATTTTGGTTAGGACCACTGACTTCCCCAAGCACTGGCTCTTGCACAGGTTTAAGATAAATGTGGCTGGTTTTGTCCGTCCTCATGATGGGATTTTTCTACTATAAAAAAACAAAACAAAACAAAACAAAACAAAAAAAACAAAACAAAAAAAAAAGAAAAAGAAAAAAAAAAGAAAAAACAAAACCATGGCCCCAAGAAGGATAACTCGGTAATTCTTACCCGTGACCAAGGAGAAAGAAAACAGGCAAAATAAAACATTTTTAATTTCTACAGCTATATCTGCAATATTTTCACAATAAATTAATGATCTCGATGGAAAAGACTTCATTTCATACCAGAGACAGATGATTCTGTTTCTGTAAAATGCAGCTCCTGCCCTGACTGGAAAAGAAAATGCTGTTGTAGCCAATAAGAGTTGAGTGACTTCACAGTGAAAGGAAAATCTGCAGCCCTCCCTTTCGAAGCAGAGCAGTTATTACTGGGAAGGGACAGAAGCTCAGCACTCAACCTGTCCTTTTATGACGTGTGCGTTTCGGACTAGACATAACAGGCAGGCATCTCAGATGACAGCTGAATTTTGCTAATGGTACAAAATAATATTGCACAATTTTGTGGAATAATTTTAAATTCTATATTCTGCTCAAACTCTAGTTTGTTACTTTCTCTTCCTTCCAACTAAAAATAGTTATGCCATGTCCATTTGCTCAAACATGTGCAAATGAGGTCTGTTTTATTAGGTATTAAGTGTATAAATGGAAAAATTGTTTTTTCAAATCTTGTTTTTTGATCTTTGTGTAGAACAGAACTTTTGAGGTAAATGGTGTCTAAAGTCAGATATCTAGTGTCTAAATTCCTCATCAGTAAGCTATTATTACTAAAGGAAGAACTGTCTGCCAACAAATCATGTTTTGTCTTCCTCACTCCTTAGACCCACTCCCAGGGAATGTATGAATCAAATCTTTTATATGTCTTATTAATACTTGAATGTTTGTAATTTATATATTCAAGAGTAGATTGTTTGGAATAATTTCTTTTACGATTTATAATTTGTGGTTAACATAAAAATGACAGCATGAAGTACCTGTGAAAAAGTACAATATTGGTACACTCATTATGTTACATAGCTAGAAGTCCTGGTAAGTGCCTTTAATGACTGAACTGATAATGAAAACTTTGTTATTTATGACCACTTTTCTAGGCTCCTGCATTGTAAAACCTTTTTCTATTTTACAAAATTATTTGTGCTTGCTTTAGTAAAGAAACAACTCCTATAAAGAAATTCTCTTTGTTAACTTGTAAAAGTTTTGATATTTGCACAAAAAGAAGTATAGGGTCATTGTACTGCACTTTAAAAGAATTATAGATTGCCTGTTATGTCATGATAAAAATTAAGAATAAAAAGGCATATATTTAAAAATTCAGATATCTGACAAACCAATGAATAGATTAAGCTGACTACATATTTAGATATTATGGTATAACTAAGATTAGGTATAATAATGTCATCTTTAGGTGCTTAGACATTGTTTCTAGGTTCTTTTTGTTGTGCTATGACAAAGATGAGCTACAACAATTTCATCTTCAGGTACTTACAAGGTCATGGACATTGTTTCTAAGTCCTTTTTGTTAGTTACTTTCTTGTCATTGTGACAGAATATCTTTCAGAGTAACTTTAACAAAGATGGATTTATTTTGCTTTGTGATTTCAGGTGTCATCAGTCTATCACAGCAGGAAGTTATGGTGCTGGTGTGACAATGCTTCTCACATCTGTTTAGAGAAGAAAGCAGAGAGCCCAGGCCATAACCAGAAGGTAGCACCTTCAAGGCCACCCTAGCACCCACTTTTTCCAACTAAATCAAACTCTCAGCAGCCTTCCAAAAGAGCATCATTAACTGGGGACCAAGTATTCAAAGACAAAAATCTGTGATGAGCATTTTAGAGTTAAATCATAATAACCCATCTACCTTTTTCTTCATTCATTTAAATTTCAGAAGAAATTTGAAATAGATTTTTGTTTTATCCAATTTATAGACAAAGTATATTGGGAGCTAGAATTCTGCCACAGTCATATAGTAAATACTAAAAGAATACATGCAAAAATCCTTGAATTCCTTCATAATATGAAGAAGAAAAAAAATGATTTATTCTGACCAGTAGTAAAGGATGGGGGAAATTCGCAAGCGAAGTATATGGGCAAAAAGAAAAAAAGAGAAAAAGAAAAAAAAAAGGACATTCCATGAATAAGTGGACTCTCGTAAGTATAAGCCCAGATGTGCTGAAGTGTTTGCTAAATACAAAAGAAGAAAAAAAAATCAATTCACTATTATGCGGTAGGGTGTTAAAAAATTAAGAGACAAGTAATTGGTACAATTGTAAGTGTTTATTTTCCAGGCTTAAAATGATATTTACAAGTATATGGATACATTCACTTCTAACACAGCACCTCAAATTTTGTCATAAATATTCATATTTAACTATATCAAATACTATGCAATATATACAAATTCCCCAAATTTTGTAACCATGCAATGTAAAATGAATGAATACAGTGGTAAAAATAGATACAGATTGGAAGAATACATGATCAATTTTGCTAAAGAAAGTATTATTTTACTTTAGATTCATATGAGTGAATTGAAAACACTGGTTTAGATAATGAATAAGCAGGCTAGCATACAGTGAAATAATTCTCATCCTGGATAAGCCCAACTCCCTCACTTCATTAGTTTTTAATTAAACTTCTGTCTGATTGAGTTCTCCATTTCTTTTACAAAATCTTTTGTTTATAAAATTTCCTTCATTTGGTCCTTAGCATCAAAGCAATACTATATGAGTTTACTCTTGTTTATAGACATCATCTACTATGTTTGTTTAAAACTTAATATAAAAGAGATCACAAAAGCAGTTCTATTGGGCAACAGTGGTGTGAGCATTATATAAAAATTATTAAAATAATAATTATCCAGAATCTAGTTAACATGAAATAGAACACATACAGACCATCCACACAGTGAAAACCTGGTCAGGTTCTTGCTCTGAGATAGGCGAATGGAGGGGACTGAGTCTTGTATTTCTCTCCTTACTGTGCCACCTAAACTACATGTGCCCCACCCCTGATCTTCATCAATGCTCCTCTTTGGATTATACTTCAGACCCCTGAATTCTGCCCCATATTCACCATACTGCCTTCATAGCCTGCTGTGGTGTGTTTCCTGCTTTCTTGCTTGATGATCTTCTTTCTTGTTGACTACTCCTTGAATAGAATAATGTATTTGTCCAAGGAAGCCAGGAGGGTAATGGAAAGAGCTTGTAAGTCACACTTCCTTGACCACTGTCTACTCCTGCTTCTCACTTCAGCTGTAAGGGACAGAAGGAAGTTCCTGCACATTTTCTCACTTTTGCTCAGATCTTACTAATTGAAGCAGTAAAATTGATCAAATGTGCTCTCTTATGAGTACATACTAATCAAGATTTCAGCCACACCTGTTCTGAGACAGCTCTGTACTAGTCATGTAACATCTAGGGCCAAATTGAATGGTTGATTCTTAGTTGTAATCTTTTTTTTTCTAGTTTCTCAAAATATGTTGAAGAGAAATGATCACAAAATACTCGTCTCCCCATACTTTCTTCTGAACGGAGTCTTTTGTTTCTCTTCCAGTTTTGATTTGTAGAACAAACATTTGCTCAGAATCACAGTGTGTGCCCATGTGAGAAAGAATATTAGACATATATAGACATATAAAAAGCGAAATACAAATATATGAGCAATGCACAGAAGTGTTTTGTCTCTCAAAAGCAAAAGAAGACAGATTTCGAGACGATTGAAGTGTCCTCAGTGCTTGGGAGAGCAAGGTTTTGGGTCTTCCCAATAGGTTTTATGGTAGGGAAAGAGTCCAAGTGAAGTCAGAGTGAATTTATGAAGGAGCAGAGAATAAGACACTGAAGTGTTGGATATAGGTTACTCTTAAGGACATTTTCCTGTTAACTCTTATGGAAAACACTGGAACTTATGGAGCAGGAGATGGAATTGAGCAGATGGTTTTAAAATGGGAATTGACTTTGCTCAAAAGAAGTCTAGCTCCCAATGGCAATCTGTAAAGTACGAAGCATTGGAATAATACTTGCCTTTATAGAGGAATCAAAGCTTGTACAACATGTTTTATTTCAGTAACAAAATGTCTAGCTTCAGGTTTAGCAATAGGGCAATTTTTAGACAGCTAATCAATACAACTGTTCCATTCCTATCTCCTCCTAATTATGTAATTATCCTCAGAATCATTTTGAGAATAACTAGCCTGCTATCTTTTTTCCCTACCTTTAGCTGGTAGAGTTCTATTCCCTGGGTAGACTTATCTTGCTCTCTAAATTTTAATTTATTAACTATTTCACCTGAAAGCAATCACCCTTGCAGTCAATTCCCCAAATAAAACATCTGCCTTTTTCATTCAGACAGCTATAAGAGAAGAAACACACCAGGGGGTTATAATTATAATCTCTTTGGGAAAGTAGAGATGTTTACAAAGACAGAATTCTGACACCAGCCTCTTGGTCTGCATGGCAAATGAGCTTATGTCTGGGTCTGAGTAGTGGGGACCATTAGCCTCCCTTCTTTCTACTCCCTAGCAAGATATTGGTTATCTACTGCTTGTTAACCATGCCTCCTATATTAATTGACCTTTTACAGTGCCTACTTGAGACCAGGAAGCTCTGAGGTCATTAGTTCTCACAGCAGCTCTCTTTTCCTATAGGATCTGTTTGCATGACATTTGTGGTACCAACATGCTTTCAAATAATTTCTCTCCTGAGGTTTATCTGCATCTATTAGGGGTTTTGGAGTGGGGCGAGGAGGGAGGGAGGGAGGCAATGAGATTCCTGATAACACTACTACATCCTTCTAAGCATTGAAGTCTGGGAATGAAAGGTGGCTGAATACCTGATATGAAGTAATATTTTTATCTTTCATAAATATGCGCAAGGCAGACACTGAAAAAGATGAAAGGTAAAATTGATGTACTTTTTTTTGAACATTTGACTGTTTTAAAGGATTGATTTTGACCTACTGCTGACAAACCTTGTGGAGATTTTAGAAAATAGAAACAACAAAGAGTAGCCCAGGCCTTGCCTGCTTATATGTTCTTCCCTGAGGACAGCCAACCACATCATAGGACTGTTTGCACTGATGGTTCCTGAGAAAGGCACACATGCACATACAGGAACTGGAAAGTCAACCCTATCAGAACACACATATAGCCCCCAAAGGCTGTAGGCCATCTCATGATACAAGAATCAGTAGACTTTATTAGTAGTAGTATTAGTATTAGTATTAGTATTATCCTCTCATACATTAAATCCCAAGCACAGTCTCTTCTCTCGCAACTCCTCCCAGGTCCCACACCCACATCTTTCCCCAAGATTCACTGCTCCTGTTTCCCTTCAAAAAATAACAGGCTACCCAGAGATAATAAAAACACAGTATAGCAAGCTGCAATAAGAGAAGGCACAACCCCTAATATCAACATTGGACAATGCAACCTAGTAGGAGGAAAAGGGTCCCAGGAGTAGGCAAAAAAAATTAGACCCACTTCCCCAGTCCCACAGTTAGGAGTTCCACAGGAACCCCAAGCTACACAACTAAAGCATGTATGCAAATGACCTACCTCAGACTCATACAGCTGCTTGACTGGCATTTCCAATTCTGTGAGCCCCTATGAGCCCTGATTAGTTGAATCTGTGGGTGTGTTCTCCTGGCATCCTCACCCCTGCCTGATGTTAACATTCCTTCTCTCCCTCTTCCAAGAAGTTCCCCGAGGTCTGCATACTGTTTGGCTGTAGGTCTCTGTATCTGCTCCTACCAGTTGCTGAACGAAGTTTCTCTGACAATGATCTGGCAAGGTGCTGTTTTATGAGTATAGCAAGGTATCATTAGGATTCATTTCTTTGACTTTCCCTCCTAATTGTGTTTGCTTCTATCCTGGGTCTCTCAAATATCTAGCCTCTGGTTGCTGGTCATCCAGGCAATGATTTTGGATGGTCTTCCTCTTGTTGCATAAGTTAGGCTAGTCATTGGTTGGTTACTCTTACCAGCTCTGAGCCACCATTAACCCATTATATCTTGTAGGCAGGAGAGGTTTGTAGACTTGGATTTTTCAAAACCTACTTTTAATAAGGGTTCTTAAACACTTTAGCCTCCCTGCTAGCCCACCACCCACCAGAGGTAAAGGAAATGAGAGGTAAATAGGGCAAAGGAGGATATAGACCTGCTTAGAAATAGTAGTTTGGAGCAAATAAAATCTGCATTGTCAGAATATTAGCAGTTCAATTCACATGAATCAGCAGTAGTAGCTGGATCCACTCATAAATACCATTCACAAAACAGCAATGGCAGTTCCTTCCAAAAGAAACTGAGAGTCTCTGCCAATCGGCCCAGGTCTATGGAAGATGAAAGAAGCAGAACATCACTAGAAGTTCATTGGTGCATTTCTTTCTATGAAATCAGGACAAACAGTGACCAGCAGAGTGTCAAGGTGTACCAATACCACAAAGCTTCATCAGGGAAGATCAGAGTCTGCAAAGTCTAATGATGACTAGTAGAGGATGGTAAGGCATACCAATAGTACACAACATCATCCACTGTCTGTTGAATTATATTTATACCCTTTCCAAACATCATGTGTTCTCTCAAGCATCCACTTCAGCAAAACATCACATGCCCTTTTCCCAGGCTGTTTCTGTTCTCAGCAAAATCCTCCCACATGTCTGCTTTAGGAGAAAAAACAAAAAACAAAAAACAAAAAACAAAAAAACAAAAAACCACTTCATTTCATAGGACAGTTTTCAGAAAAACATCACATGACCCACTGAGTCCCCAAAGAAATCAGAAATTTCTATTTCAGAGGTTTGTATGTTTAGGATTTGTGGCTGGAGTACTGTCGCGATCCCACCACTGGAAGCCTTGACTAATTACAGAACTTTATTCAGGCTTTATATTACTAGGAGCCCTTGCTAGGGTTGCACTAGTAGATACCAAGGAGTTTTCACTACACTATGTTTTCATATCATTGCTTCCTCCAATGCCACCCTCTCCAATTTCAGTTGTCTTTCCCTGTACTATCTCTCTCTCTCTCTCTCTCTCTCTCTCTCTCCACCCACCTCATCTCTCCTGTTCCAATCCCCATCTGCCTCCGCTCTACCCACAAAATCTACTCTATTTTGCCTTCCCATGTAGATACATGTTCTTTACCTACCCAGCTCTCCTAGTTACTTAGAATCATTGGGTCTATGAATTCTAGCATGATTATTCTTTACTTAGCAGCTAACAAACATTTGTAAATGAGTATAAACAATGTTTGTCTTTCCAGTCTGGGTTACATCAATCAGGACATTTTTTTCTTCTTCTAGTTCCATCATTTTGCAGCAAATTTCATGAGGCCATTTTTTTTTTAACAGCGTTCCATGTAAATGTACCACATATTCTTTAACCATTCTTCCTAGAAGTTGAGGAACATCTATCTAGGTTGTTTCCAGTTTCTGGATATTATGAATAAAGCTGTAATGAACACAGTTGAGCAAGCATCCTTGTGGTAAGGTAGAGTGTCTTTTAGGTATATTTCCAGGAGCAGTATAGCTGTATCGTCAGATAAATCAATTCCTAATTTTCTGAGAACCCCCATATTGATTTCCAAAGTGGTGGTATAAATTTGCACTCCCATGAGCAATGGAGGAATGTTCCCCTTGCTCTACATCCTCACCAGCATGAGCTGTCATGTGTGTTTTTGATCTTTGCCATTCTGACAGGTGTAAGTAGGAATCTCAAAGACATTTTGATTTGCATTACTCTGATAGTAATGTTTAAATTACTATCAGATGTTAAACATTTCTTTAAGCATTTCTTGGCCATTTTAGATTCCTCTACTGAAAATTCTCTGTTTAGATATATACCCCATTTTAAAATTGGATTATTTGCTTTTGTGATGCCTAGTTTCTTGAGTTCTTTGTATATTTTCAATATTAGACCTCTGTCATATTTAGAATTGGTGGAAATCTTTTCCCATTCTGTAGTCTACAATTTTGCCTATTGATGGTGTCCTTTGATTAACTAAAGCCCTTTAGTGTTGGCTTTGATTGTTGTAAAACCTATGTAAAAAAAAAAAAAAAAAACAAAAACAACAACAACAACAAAAAAAACATTATCAAGTGCTATGACCTCACCTTCTAGCCCACCATCCAATGGTAGGGGAGAAAAGATGGTAATTGAACAAGAGGATGTGGACCTATGCAGAGTAGTTACTCGGGGTGAGTCCAATCTCTGTTAGGATACCAGCAGTCCAGTTCAATAGTGTCAGAATACCAAACACAAATCAGCAGCAGTGCACAATACAGCAGAAACCACCAGGCATACGCTGAATAGGTCAAATGTCAGGGGGAGTGACCAGGACCAGCTGAGAAGGCTGAAGTTCTCTGCCATGCCTCTTTCAATGAACTGAAGATCATCAAAAGCAAAGATCAAGATGTAAGACCAACAAAGTACTACAAGGCTAGCTATGCAAGTGCACCATCACTGTCCATTGAGTCCTTTTTATACTCTCTCCAAACATCACATGTCCTCCGACAGGTCTTGAGTCAGCAAAACAACATGTGAGTCTGCATCATATGTCATATACAGAAACTTCACTTCAGTTTTATGAGGTCCCATTTATTAATTGTTAATCTTAGTGCCTGTGCTATTGCTGTTCTGTATTGTAAGTTGTTTCCTGTGCCAATGCATTCAAAGCTATTCCTCAATTTTTCTTCTATCATGTTCTCTGTATCTGGTTTTATGTTGAGGTTTTTGATCCACTTAAACTTGAGTTATGGGCAGGGTGTTAAATACAGATTTATTTGCATTCTTCTACATCCAGAAATCCAGTTAGATCAGCAGCATTTGTTGAAGATGCCTTTTTCTCCATTGTGTATTTCTGGGGTTTTGGTTGTTTTGTTTTGTTTTTGTTTTAAATCAGGTGACTAGAGGTATATGGAATATGTTTGTCTTTTTAGTTTGATTCCATTGATCAATGTATCTGTTTTTGTGCCAATACCATGCAGTTTTTATTACTATGACTTTGTAGTTTAGTTTGAAATCAGGTATTGGTGATAAGTCTACATGGTCTCTTATTGTACATGATTGTTTTAGTTATCCTGTGGTTTTTGTTTTGTTTTGCTTTGTTTTCATATGAAGTTGAGTATTTTCCTTTCAAGGTCTATAAAGAATTCTGTTAGAATTTTGATGGAGATGGTACTGAATCTGTAGATTGCCTTAGGTAAGATGACCATTTTTACTGTGTTAATCCTAGAGATTAATGTACATGGAAGATCTTTCCATCTTCTGATATCATCTAGAATATCTTTCTTCGAAAAAAAGTTTTATCTTAAGTCTTTTACTTATTTAGTTACTGCCAAGATATTTTATATTATTTGTGGCTATTATGACATTTGTTATTTTCCTGATTTCTTCCTCAGTCCATTTGCATTTGTATATAGGAAGGCTACTGATGTTTTTTCTAGTTAATCTTGAATTCAGCCACCTCATTGAAAGAGTTTATCTGCTGTAGGTGTTCCCAGGTAGCAGTGTGATATTCTTCAAAACCCCACATAGCCCCTTGTCTAGGCTGATTTCTCTCATTGCTTATGTGTTTCCTCAAAAAATGTCCCATTTTCTGTCATCTCCAATTTTTGTGGCATCTCCACCCATGGGTTCGGAAATTATTTTTCCAGGATATCATGATGGGAATTCTAATCTGTTACACATCACTTACACCTCTTGAACATCACTTTTGAGCTCTTACTGAACCTCTCATGACTCTGTGGCTGTTATATTTTACAATATCCAGAAACCAACACCACATGAACAATATCAAGGTCTCCTCTTACCTTATAACTGAGGCCTCCAATGGCCAAAGAACTGTGGGTGATCTGGTAAGTTTCTGAGATGATTCTAAGGGCCAGTGCAAAGTTCTTTTCTATAATTTAGTTGTTCTAATCCACAATCCCCATATCATCACATCACACTATAACTTTCAACTCATTCTGCTTGGTCAGACTACACATTTTTCAATGTTTTTTACTTTGTTTTTGGCCCCAGATTCTCCACAGCAATAATCATGATATACCCTGGGTCTATGCTGTGCTGAAACTTCCTTTACCAAGTTATTTGATATATGATTTATAACTTGGCCCTCTGGTAATGTTTCAGGGCACACAAAATTCAGGCAAATTATTGATCAATGTGTACTATGGGTGGCTTGTGGTTCAATTTTCAATGATGGCCTTGCTCATATCTGAAACTCATATTCTAGACTTATAGTATAGTCTTTCTGTACTCTTTTGCATCAGCATCCTATCCTTGTTTCCTATGAGAATTGTCTGTTAACCTGAGCTTATAGCATTCTGTTTCCTCTATTCTTCACCTTGAGCTTTTGTAAGTTCCTATAACAATTCCAGTTCAAAAGTCACATAGCCATGTATTGTCCTAGAAATTATTTCATTCACTTTATATGAGTATTTTTTTATTTCTTACTTGTGTTAACCAACAGAAAAATATTTACAGATAGAAACTGTTACTGTAGCTCAGAGCTTCAAAGGTTGAAGCTTATTGTTGACTGCCCCCCACATACTTGGGAAGAACAACTTGAGAGTGGGAGTGAGATTATATAGTAGATAAGGTATTTCACTACATGGGAAGTTAGATGGGAAGGAGCCAGGGATAATATACCCTCAAGAACCTTCCAGAATTTTGTGCTTCCTCCATCTAAATCTAACCTCACAAAGTTTTCACAATATCTTCATTAACTGGTAGCTTGACCAAACATTTAATGCATAAGCCTCTGTGTAATATTTAGTAATCAAACTGTAAGATCATGTAGTTATTTTGAAGTAGGAAACTCAACTGAGAAGTTCTAAAGTCTATAAATGGAAGAACACCCTATAATTTAATGGTATATGTTATCCTCCTACCAAATTGTCTAGAAATTCATTTATTATCTTGGAACTAAGTAATCTATACATATATTTTGAAGTAGAGACTTGCTATTCTGATCTCATTGCTATCCCCAAAATAGGTAGTGTATACTACTTTACTGTCATATTGATAGTTTTTGTGTCATATTCTCTTCAGGTTATAGAGGTTGCATGTTCAAGTAAACAGTTTGAAAATCAACACTATTCCTGTAATTATTTCCTACCATGTCTTCTGCATTAATAAATTACACTTTCTTTAAAAAAGGGTTTATTTTTTTCATACATTTTGTTGATGTTCTTTTCTTTCCCCAATCTCTTCCCAGATAGCCATCTCTCCCTACCCACCCAACTTCATGGTCTTTTTCTCTTTTAAAAAATGTATACCTATTATTATTATTATTATTATTATCATCATCATTATTATTATTATTATTTGCTACATCCCCTCCAGTAGCTGTAGAGAGTGGCAGTTGCTCTGGAACAGCAGTTGCTCAGGAACGGCAGCTGCTCAGGAATGGCAGTTGCTCAGGAATGGCAGTTGCTCCGGAAAACCCTGGCTCCCTCTTCAGGCACTCCTCAAGCAATAACCCCTCCCAAACGGGCAATATGCTAATGAGGTGTGGTTTGTGACACCAATGAATGGGCAATATGCTAATGGGTGTGGCTTGGTGCACCAATCCGCATCCACTACAACACCCTCTCCCCCTCCCTGGGAGACTATAAAAGCAGCAGCTCTGCTGCTGTCGAGGGTCCTGGGAATCAACTATCAAGGTGCTCCTGAATAAAGCTGACTGAGAAGATCTCAGTGGTGGCGTGACTTTCTTGCTGGTCGAGGGAGGCGCGCCGCTGCAAGTAGCAACCTGCCTGACAAGTCTGGGTACAGTCCAGAAGCAAGAAGTTCACAGAAACTTAGTCTCCTGGAATTGTGGCATCCTGTATAAAGAATGCTCCAACGTCCTTGATTTAGTTAGTAAACAGATCTGTGTGCTTTCCCCTAATATTGCTTCATTATAAGTGCTTCTAAGGATTCATATTTTAACATATAGCCAAATTAGATCCTAGGCAGTCCTTGATCCAACTTTGAGCATGAATAGCTGAGTCACTGCCCTACAGAGGAATTCACCACTAACTAAGAATAAGGAGGTTTGTGACCTGAGAAGGAACCAGACTGAGATACTTGAGTCACTCCCATATACAGGAATTTACAATGGTTTAGGAAATAGATTGAGCTGTGGTTTTAGAGTATTGCATTATTCATGAGAAGGTTAGTTAGAACGGAATTCCTTAATTAGAATCATGACTTGGGTGTGAATGCCCTTGCCCTGGGACTGTTAAGACCTCACACCTGGCTCCTAAAACCATAACTGACCTTACATAGAGCTGATTTTGTCTCAGTTGTTTTATTACCCAGTTCCTGTCGGTCCTTTCTGTGACTGCATTCCTCTGCCTTGTGTAAGAGTCATTAAGCATCCGGTGATCTCATTGTACCTTAAAGATGTGTTACTTAACTCACTATTTTCTTCTGTATAAAAGTCTGATGCTCAATTTGACACAATACACTCAGATATTATACACTCCCTTGTGTGTCGTATCTGTTTGTCACTCGCCGATTCTTTGCCCACTTCCTCAAGAGAACTCGACCCACACAGACAAGGGATCCAGAGGGTCTGTGGCAATTATTATTATTATTATTATTATTATTATTATTATTATTATTATTATTATTATTGGGTCATACTTGTATCAGACAACTACCTATAAACATGAGGCCTATCCTAGAGTGCAGCTGATGCACCAAGTGTTACTCTATTGGGAAAACACAAAACAAAAAGCAAAAAACCAATATTCTCCACAGCAATAATCATGATATAGCCTGGATTTATGCTGTGCTGAAACTTCCTTTACCAAGTTATTTGATATATGATCTATAACCTGGCCCTCTGGCAATGTTTCAGGGCACACAAAATGCAGCTAGTATCAGTTGCAAATAGCTTCTATATCGACTTTTTTAAAAATTTTTATTTTTTACTAGATATTTTCTTTCTTTACATTTCAAATTTTATCCCCTTTCCAGGAGCTAGAGAAAGAAATAACACTTGCCAATCAAAAATTCATATGAGGCATAAGGAATGAACTTTGCTCTTGGAAGGAATTTAAGAATATAAACTCAGTAAAAGTTTGTAGGAATTTGCTGGTAAATTTCTGGGAAAGCTCTACACTTCCTCTCCTTCCAGGTTTCCTTTCCCTTTAAATGCAGGAGATTTCTTATCTGTGATTCTGTGTTCCCTCTTATGAGGCATCCTGAACTCTGAATGGAGATTTTATCTTCTGTCCTCCTAAAATCCTACTGGCAGCCATGGGAAGTTTCAGCCAGCCTTAATGATCCTGACAAGAAAGGTTACAAAGTTGCAGTTCAGGTTTAGATTTTAAGTTCCAGGAAGATAGACCAGCATTTGTTATCTTGTTTATTTTAACATTCCCTGGGCTCAGTAAAGTGACTTGCATGCCTCAAAATTCTTATAATTGCCAAATTATACTGAAGCAAAATCTCCTATGCTTATGAATCTGCGCTATTTTTCATAACACATTAGTAGAAAACCTTTATTAAAATATCATTCAACTTCTTTTTTCTTTTTCTGATAACTCTAATGTTTATTTCCCATTTCATCTGCTTCTTCTAGTGGTCCCTCTGTCTCACCCCTAATGCCATGTAAATATTATGTCTGGATTTTTTCTTTTTTTTTTGCTTGTTTTTGGTTTTGTTTGTAAGCTGACACTGGAAATGTAGCAGCATTTTCTTTCTCTTTTAAAGAGGGTTGGATTATTTTCTTAAAGGTAATTAATTTACTTCAGAAGCATTCAATTCTTTGGGGGCTTGATAAATTTTATTAAGACAACTCTGGTATAATCCTCTTCTGAGTTTAGCATAGTTCTGGTTTAGAGAATCTTTTTCAAGGGCACATTTGATGCCTTCGTTGTCATACAGTTTTCCTCTCCCTGTACTGTTCAGGTCTTGGTTTCTCTACTAATAATCTCAGCTTCACAAAGATCCTCAAGACCGACTTGGGTTTCTGGTAATCATTTGTACTCTAGGCAAAAACCTTACAGGAAAACATTTGAGAGGTTGGTTTGGCCTGAAGTTTCACTTCTTCATGGAACTATCTGTTCTAGCTACTGCCTATCACTCCTTGAGTTGCTTCATATATATTAGTCACTGTACATTAGCAAATCTCATCCAGAAGCCACTGTAGATCACGGTAAGATCAGATATCAGAATTTTTTTATTCTGAGTTAAGCGCGAGCTAAACTACCTTGGAAGCCCCTACAGACTGCACATGTAGTTTTTAAAATTGAATACAGGAATAAAGTGATTATTAAACAGTACGATCCTCTCCTACAGTGTTATCAAATTCCTAAGTCACATGTTCCCTACAAGATGATATTGAATGGATGGGCAAAAGCTAACTACAATATCTGTATAGCTAATCACTATGATTAAAAATAAAACTTATTCCACTTATGATACACACACATATGCCTGTTTCATGTGCATGAACAGACACAATTCATAAACAAAAATAATGTTTTACTTGGTGTTATTACCTTACATATAATATTTCCATAACTTAAATACCCCTTTCAGTTTTCTCATTTATAATTCAGATTAAAATGTATCTACCCCAAGGCATTCCTTGATTATTGATAAAAATACAAAAATGTGCTTTTCCTAATGACATGTGCTACAGGAGAAGGAACAGGGCCTTAGACACAAGTTACTGGTGTTTGAGTCAGGGTGTCCTACCTTATCTTACTCTAGATGTCAATATTCTCATTTGTTAAACAATGACATTTATCTAACATTTATTTCATAAGATTTAAATCAGGTAATATTAAACATATACTTATTCTAAAATAAAAATTGCCTAGAAACATTGTTCATGACAATATCATGCAAAGACAAATAAAACTTATGTGCACCACTATAATTTGAACTCCTATTGCTAATTGCTTTCTGGACATACTAGATTGGCTAGTATTTTAGAGTGGTCTCTCAGGAAATACAGTGCAGTCCCAGGACTGTTCTTGTAAGAAGAGTCCAGTAAGAGTAGACAACAGGAAATGTAAATATTCTTTGAGAGTTGTCTCATGGTTTGGTGTTCTGTTTTTAGAAATTGTTTTATTGGTAGTTTTATTTATTTACATTTCAAATGTTGTCCCCTTCCCAGTTTGCTCTCTGCAACCCCTCCATCCCATTTCCTCTCCCATTTGCAGCTATAAGAGTGCTCCCCCATCCAGCCCCCCAGTCACACCTAACTGCTCTAACATCTCCTTACTGTGGGGTACAAAGCCTCTACAGGGCCAAAGGCCTTCCCTCCCATTGATGCCAGATAAGGCAGTTCTCTGTTACATATGTAGCTGGAGCCATTAACACATCCTTATGTACTCTTTGGTTGGTGGTTTAGTCCCTGGGAGTTATGGGTGTTCAGGTTAGTTGATAGTGTCCTTCTTCCTATGAAGTTACAAACCCTTTCAGCTCCTTTAGTCCTTCTGCAAACTATTCCATTGCAGTCCCTGGGCTTGTTCCAATGGTTGGCTGTATCTGCATCTGTATTGGCCAGGTGATGGCAGAGCCTCTTAGGGGACAGCTGTACTAGGTTCTTGTCAGCAAACACTGGTTGGCATCATCAATAGTGTCTGGGTTTGTTGTCTGCAAATGGGATGGAACCCTAGGTGGACCAGTCTCTGGATGGCCTTTCTTCAGTCTCTGCTCATTTTATTTTATTTTATTTTATTTTATTTTATTTTATTTTATTTTATTTTATTTTATTTTATTTTTTTGCCTTTGCATTTCCTTTAGATAGTAACAATCTGAGTTAAAATTTTTGAGATGCACCCATCTCTCAACTGGAGGCCATGCCTATCTACTGGCGATAATCTCTACAGGTTCTTTCTCCTCTTTGTTGCATATTTTGGCTAATGTCATCTCTGTTGTGTCCTGGGAACCACTTGCTTCTCTGGTATCTGAGACTTTACGGCTAGCCCAAGTGCCCCGCTCACTGCTACTTATTTCTGTTCAATTCCCTGACTCTCTGTACTTCTCTCCTGTCTCTTCCCACACCTGCTCCCATGTTTTCCCTCCCCATCCTGTCTCCTTCCAAGGTCCCTCCCTCCTTCCTTCCCTCCATCCCTCCCTCCATTCCTCTATCTCCTGTGATTATTTTGTTCCCCCTCTAAGTAGGACTAAAGTATCCACACTTTGGTCTTCCTTCTCCTTAAGCTTCATATGGTCTGTGAGTTGTATTGTGGGTATTCTGAGATTTAGGGCTAATATCCATTTATCAATGAATACATACCATGTGTGGTTTTTATGTCTGAGTTACTACACTCTGGATGATATTTTTTAGTGCCATCTATTTGCCTGCAAATTTCATGAAGTCATTGTTTTTAATAGCTGAATAATATTCCAATGTGCAAATGTACCACATTTTCTGTAGCCATTCTTCCATCAAGGGGCATCTGGGTTGTTTCCAGCTTCTGGCTATTATAAATAAGGCTACAATGAACATAGTGGAGCATGGGTCCTTGCTATATTTTGGAACATCTTTTGGGCATATACTCAGGAATGGTATAGCTGGATCTTCGGGTAGAACTATTTCCAATTTTCTCAGCAACCACCGGATTGATTTCCAGAGTGGTTGTATCAGCTTGCAATGCCACCAGCAATGGAGGAGTGTTCTTCTTTCTCTACATCTTTGCCAGCATCTGCTGCCACCTGAGTTTTTGATCTTAGCCATTCTGACTGGTATGAGGTAGAATCTCATGGTCATTTTGATTTTCATTTCTTTGATGACTAAGGATGTTGAACATTTCTTTTGGTGTTTTTCAGCCATTCGGTATACCTCAGTTGAGAATTCTTTGTTTGCCACATTTTTTAATAGGGTTATTTGGTTCTCTGAAGTCAAACTTCTTGACTTCTTGTATATATTGGATATTAGCCCTCTATCAGATGTAGGAATAGTAACAATCTTTTCTCAATCTATAGGTTGCATTTTGTCCCATTGACAGTATCCTTTGCCTTACAGAAGCGTTCCAATTTTATGAGATCCCATTTGTCTATTGTTGATCTTAGAGAATAAGCCATTGATGTTCTGTTCAGAAAATTATCACCTATGCCAATGTGTTCGAGACTCTTTTTCACTTTCTCTTCTATTAGATTCAGTGTATCTGGTTTTATGTAGAGATCCTTGACTCACTTGAACTTGTGCTTTGTACAAAGAGATAAGAATGGTCAATTTGCATTCTTCTACATGTTGACCACCAGCTGAACCAGCATCATTTGTTGAAAGTGCTGTCTTTTTTTCCACTGGGTGGTTTTAGGTTCTTTGTCAAAATCAGTGGAGCATGGGTGTGTGGGTTCATTTTTGGGTCTTCAGTTTTGTTTTGTTTTGTTTTGATGTTTTTATTATTGGTGGTTTCATCTGAGATTGCATTTTTTGTTCTTTTTTTTCAATTTTTATTAGATATTTTCTTCATTTACATTTCAAATGTTATCCCGAAAGTCCCCTAAACCCCTAAGCCCTCCCCCATCCCCCGCCCTGCTCCCCTACCCACCCACTCCCACATCTTGGTGCTGGCGTTCAGTTTTATTCTATTGATCTAACATCCTGTCTCTGTACCAGTACTATGCACTTTTTGTCACTCTTGCTCTGTAGAAGTTTGAGGTCAGGGACGGTGATTTCCCCCCAGAGGTTCTCTTATTGTTGAGAATAGTTTCACTATCCTGGGTTTTATGTCATTCCAGATGAATTTCAGAATTGTTCTTTCTATATCTGTGAAGAATTGAGTTGGAATTTTGATGGGGATTGCATTGAATCTGTAGATTGCTTTTGGTAAAATGGCCATTTTTACCATGTTAATCCTGCCAATCCATGAGCATGAGAGAACTTTCCATCTTCTGAGGGTTTAGAGTTCTTGATGCAATAATTTATTATAGATTCTCTAAAAGGTAAAATTAAGCAATTAATGGTTTTAGTGAATCAAGTGAATATTACGTATTTATACAAACAACCTTTACTGGTCTTGTGATGTGTGTTTCAAAGACTTGAAACAAGCAGTTCATTTGTGAAAAAGAATTTGATATTGAGAGGATAAAGAGATTGTAAATTTGACTTATCTCCTGTTATTACATAGTCAAACTACATACAGCCATCTTGACTCCATATTTTGTAGACAACCTTAGCTTTCAGCTGTGTTTGATGTTTGTTATGGATCTCAATTATTTTAAGGTCAAGCATTTACCAACTTATCCAAAACGTTCTGTAATGTATTTTTAATGGATATTGTATTAGTACAAGTGCTAGCTGATTTGTGAACTTTTATTTTTTTATTTTAATTAATTTAGTAGGTTTTGATACAGTGTGTGTGGCTAATACCAGCACTGAACTCTATGTAGCTAAGGATGACTTTGAACTCCTGAACTTCCTGTCTTGCCTTCAGAATACAGATGTGTGCCACTGTACTCCATCTAGTTTATGTAGTACTTGTGCTTTACCCATGGCTCTGTGAATTCTAGGAAAGCTCTCTGCCAAAGAGTTACATCTCTAGCACTAAACCAAGTATTTTTAATTAAACAATAATAATTTTACTGATTTATCTACAAATATTTTCACGAACAGGATTAATAATAGCATTCCTTTAAGATCTATATGTTATGAGAATTAGGGTACTGTCCCTAGAGGCTTTCAAGGTAGGGCTGTTATGTCACATGTGCTTCAGTAGGTGGCAGAGAGGAGAGAGACCATGCTTATGTTCAATGCTCTGGCCTGTGAATGATTAGTAGTCTAACATTTCCTGAAAAAAAGTGAGCCTGAGATGACTATCAGTCTAGTGATAGGCAGACTCAGAATGGGAAGCAAGATGGAGACTAGAAGACCCCTGCCTGGGACCATAGGTCCTGGGTGAGGAGCAAGCCAAGGATCACAACCAGACTGGCACCATGGGGCCCAGGCAGGGACCTAGTCTGAGATGGCCACCAGTCTGGTGCCACATAGGCCTATGGCCAGACCATGATGGAGATGACCTATGCCCTGCACGAGCAGGACATGGTTCCTCATACTACTCCTTGAATGCCACTAAGAAGACTAAGTAAATGGTAGAGATGTGGAAGAGAAAGAGAAACAGAAGGATGAGAGGACAAGGAAGAGAAGCAGAACTGGTGACTGGAGGGTAGTGAGAAACAGACTGATGTCAGCAGTTGGTGATACCACCTGGGACCATGGTGGATTTCTAGTCTGTGCTGCCAATGTGGCCACATTTGGACCAACCTCCCTGAAGTAGCAGGGTATTTTACCACCAAAGTGCAGGCAGATGTCGCTGGTCTGGTCTGTCCCTGGGGGACATGTTCATGATTAAGAGCTGTGTCTAACTGGCCTCACCCTTCACCTGAACATCCTGGGAGATCTGGCCCGGGGGGGGGGGGGGGGGGGTATGAGAGCAGGAGAGTTGATTCCGCCTCTAGAACATTGTAGTACTGGAGAGAGTAGCCCCTGAATTTTGCAGGATTTGTGGATAGCCGGCCCTGAGGATACAATTGTGAGAGGGCTGGCTCTGCTACTCGTCTCCTGTAAGGTGGCATGGACTAGAGAGAGATACCCTCTTCTCATCCCACACCTTTCCACCTGCTAAAGGTGGCAGACCTTGCCCTGGGATCATGAGAGCAAGAAGCTGGCTCTGCCTCTCTCTACACTCAGGAGAGCAAGCCCTGAAACTCAACTGGGTAGCACAGTAAAGGTGAAGCTGATCGCAGGGGACTTGTCTGCCTTTCTGCTGTGTGTTCTGATGCCCTGTCTCACCTGCACCCTTTGCCAGCTATGACAGGCGTGAGAACTAGCACTGGGGTTATGAAACCTCTGTCCCTCATCAGCTGCGGCACTTCACCTCACCTAGGCAGCACCAAACTGGCTCTAGATGTGGGGGTTGCAAGTGAGCTGGCCCTGAAGGCATGAGCTACAGAAACCCAGTGGGCTGAGCAGCTCACACAGCTCTCAGGGCCAGATTTGGGGCTTTGAGTTTGCCTACCTTAGTATCTACCCCATCAATGAACTGCAGGAGAGCAGAAAGGAGCTGTTCCTACAGATCCAAAACTACAGGATCTCCAAGACACAGGCAACAACAGGATATTTAAGAGGAGTCCCAAAGAGGTTCCAATAGCAGAAGGTGGTCACCTCTTACCATATCAACGACTCATTGCAATGAACATTTGCAATCAAAGAAGTATGGACTAAAGGTAATCCTGTAGGACACACTGGGACACACTACAGTTTCTACAATGAGAGTTTTTTCTCTGTTGAGGACGGAAGATGTAGGGCAGGTATGAGGGGAAGGGGAAAGTAATGGGGTACATAATGTCAAATTTACAAACAACTAATAAAAAGAGAGAGAAAGCGAGAGAGACAGAGAATGACACACAGAGAGACTGATAGACAGAGAGACAGAGAGAGAGAGACAGAGAGACAGGGAGACAGAGAATTAGGGTGATTACATTTGGATGGCCTCAGGACTAGGTCAAATAAATCCTCATTCAGTCTTGGTAGGCCACAACGGGTCTGGTCTTCTGGATTACTGGTCCATTACTAGGATCCTATGTATATTCATGTTTGTCTATCTTAGTAGTTCAGACCTAGTTACACTGGAATTAGGCCTTCAGAGCATCCCAACCACATATATGTGGGAAAGAAAATGACTGGGGCTGGGCTGGGAGCCTAATCATCTAAGGCTCGGTCTCCAAGCTGCACTCTGAGGCATCGGGGTGAGGGCTTCTTCATGTGAGCAGTAGGTAGTAGATAATTGGGCAGATCATCTGTCCGGACAATTCCAGATCTTCATGGTTGTATGACTTCAGCCAGAATGCCAGATTTCTCACTTGTAACATACATAAAATATTCATTTTTATTGCAAAGGGCTGATGTAAGCTTTGATGAGTCCATGCACATAAAATGCTTAAATCAGGCTTGGCACACTAAATGCATTGAATAAATCATTACTGCTCTATTTCCCCTTCCATATTACATGCAGTTATGTTTCTCCATGGCCTACCTTGTTCCTCTAACTGCTTTGCTTCTGGTATATGGACTGAATTGAGCAATGAAATTCATGTCCTGACCTTCTGGGAGCTCTGGGTACAGTAGCTAATGTTTAAGAGCATGGACATAGATGTAGATAAGACATTGTAAGGGTCCATGATTCACTGAAGAATAACACCCCAGACTCAAATAGTATGTAACCACAGAGTGTTTTATTCTGCAGAAGTCCAGCATGTTGGGTTCTCCAAGATAGAGAGACACCCAAGTGAGCTTGCAGGCCCGATTTAAAGCACATTAGGGGATTCTGGGGTAGGTGCCCTCTTTGTTAATGTTGGGTCCATTTCTACAGACATTCCATTACCTGGGTGTGGGGACTGGAACTTTTCTGGGGAAGTCTGGGAACTGTTATTGAGGAAGTAGCTGAGGAAGTCTGGAAAATCCTGATGGCCCATTGTCCTTGCCTCAGGACAGGTTGCAGGGCAACTTCTGAGGCCTGGATTTGGCTAGAATTTCCCAGATCTTGGAAATGGAAAATTACTCCTAGTATCCTTAACTGTCAATTGGAAATCTGTCATGGAATTAGCCTAGCCTTCTCAACCTAAGTGCAGACTTTATCATTACTGTAGTGAGGCCATATCTATGCATTGTCAATAACAACCATTTACATACTAACAGCCTGAAAAATGAACACACGAATCACCTCAATCCTTTTAAGTAGAACATGAAAGTATCTTTTTTGGGGGGGATAATTTTTGCTCAGAAACATTCCTCTACTGCAAGAAATATCATCTTAAAAATACTTTTTCCAGAAGTGAACTTGGGTTTGAGTTTATCCATAATTTACCTTTACCTAGTTTGACATTCACTAAAAGACAAAAACTAGAGGTAGACAGATGATTTATGGAATAGGAGGTTTATGCAATAAGGCATAAACCTTTTTACATTAAGATTAAATACCATTTTGGTTCTTATCAGTGAAGGAGCTTGTGTTTCTTTCGGCCTGTCTCACTTTTTTTGGCAAATTTTTTTCAAATTATTTTACTATTTGACATTCAGTTTCCTTATTGCAACATGAAATTATTATGGTAAGAGAACAGTGCTCATCCCTCAAAACAATCACTTCTTGAGTCTCATAATGTGTGAGTGCATATCTCCCCGTAGCCTCAGGAGAATACAGCCAGTCTGCACTGGGATTTAGAATTCTAGACTTCCATAGAGATAAGACAATGAAATTGTATTATTCTAAGCTGTCAAGTTTGGGAAATATATTGCAGTAGGAGTATGAAAATATTATGTTTAGTTTTGTAGTTTGTAAAAAAGATAAGGCACAGTGTTTGGTAAGCAGCAAACATCCAGCGAACTCCCATAATTTTCCATTTATTTATTTATTTATTTATTTATTTATTCATTCATTTATTTATTTAGGTTTTTTTTAAGATCGTATTTATTTATTTTATACATACATGTGTTCTATTTGTATATATGCCTGCATGCCATAGTATTCCATTATAGATGATTGTGAGCTACCAAGTGGCTGCTGAGAATTGAACTTGAGAAGAACAGACAGTACTCTTAAGGACTAAGCCATGTCTCCAGCTCTCTGGTTTTTGTCTTTATTTCTTCCTCTCTTCCTTCCTTCCTTCCTTCCTTCCTTCCTTCCTTCCTTCCTTCCTTTCTTTCTTTCTTTCTTTTTTTTTTTTTTTTGAGACAGAGTTTCTCTGTGTAGCCCTAGCTGTTCTGGAACTCACTCTGTAGACCAGGCTGGCCTCGAACTCAAAATATTTTTCGCATTTCAAGATAGAATTTCTCTTTGTAGGTTTGGCTGGCCTCAAACTCAGAGTTGTATATGCCTATGCCTCCAGAGGGTAGGGATTAAAGGCATGTGCCACCATCATTTAGGTAAGTTTTTCTTAGATTTAATTTGTTTGTTAGACGTGGATTTTAGCCTTTCTAAAAAATTGGAAGGGACTTACTTCTAAATCACAAAGCACATGGGGGATGGGAAGTAACCAGCCTGAGTGCATTCTGGATTCTGGCTTCCCAACCATACAACATTTGTGAAACAATTCACTCACCCTGGCTGAGCTGCAGCCTCCCCTGTAAATCGAATGCCATTGCCATATTATTCTGAAATGCTATTTTCAGAATAACAGCTTCAAATGGTTAGAAAGCTTTTTAAACATTTCTCTTCCATTAAATACACGCCTCAGACTAGGCTCCCAAATGTCCAGTGATTCAAAAACACCTTTAGGTAATATCTTCAAAGTAAATTCCTGAAGCTGATTGACAGAAATGAACTCCTAGGGTGTTAAAATATACATCTACCCTTTATTGCTGCATTCACTCAAGCACTTTGCAATGTGGAGTCAAATCTGTTAGAATAGCCCTTTGGACATGTTTGTCTTGTTGGATGTAGAATGTATTCATTTCTGACTGCTCAGGGTGTAGTTTGCATCTCTTTAGGGCTCTCAGTTTGCACTGACATCTGTTATAGATACTGTCTGACTAACGAAGCTGTTTTTATTTTCTTAAAGCCCGATGTGTCCTAGGGATAAGAAAGAATAAAAAAAAAAATTTTTAAAGGGAAAGAAAAGAACAAGGAAGGTCAAGATTTCACAACAAAGTGAAATTTCAAAAGGATCTCTCATGCACCATTTTCATCAGAATAGAGGAGCAGAAGGCACAGACAGCATTCTGCTCAGCTTTGCGTCTGGATCTGTGCTGGTGCCGCCCTGTCAGGAGCCTTGGCTGGGACTTCCTTGCTTTGTCCCCTTCAATGAAGAAGTTAAAGGCTTGTTCTCTTTCAAGATTTTCCCTTAAGGGAGGAAGTAAGTGATTATGCAAAATAAATTAAACAGCTTGGGAAATAAAAAAGGCTAACAAAGTGTCGATGATTCCATTCAGGGCTGAAAGTTTTGTTTCTGAAGATGCACAGAAGGGTAAAGTCAAAGTTAATCCTCCCCCAGGAAGACTCCCTGAACTCACCCAGGGGAACACTTCCTGGATGGGATGTTTTTTGGTGAAAGGGAAGCTCCTGCTGTCTGCTGCTTCACCTAAGGGTTCTGTCTTTTAAAAC
Source organism: Mus minutoides (assembly GCA_902729485.2). NCBI lineage: Eukaryota > Metazoa > Chordata > Mammalia > Rodentia > Muridae > Mus > Mus minutoides. The sequence continues at coordinate 46,169 of LR749956.1, read as the reverse complement.
TTGGCATTAAAAACAATCGGAGACAACCTTACTCCAAAGAAAAGAAGAACTCTTGGAAACAAAGATCATAACAGTCCTAATTGGCGGTTGCAATGACTCTTCAAATCATTTTTAAAAATAATATCATTAGTGTTTACTTTTTAAATGTAGACACTGTGAAGGGAAGGAAGCTTTTGTGAGTACAGCAGGATGAGGATTAGGAGTGGTAAGGACTTCTGAGTTCACTAAAGCAGCCAGTAGAAGACTCTTAAAAGCATTTATCTCTACTTAAAAGCATTTTGACCCTACTTAGCTATGTAATAATACTGTAACCATAAAATTTCAGTAAAAAAGCCTCACTATTGCCTCTCAATGTTTCTTTGCTGTAAAAGATGTACAAAAATGTCAATTTATCTTTTACTTAGTGTGTTTCTCTTTCTGACACATAATACAACAAATGGAATTGAAAATTAGTTAAAGACACATTATCATCCTGTCATCCATACTGCATCATTATAACTTTTATATATCCAAGATAATTTCCCCAAAGCACCCATAGAACCTTGAATTCAGGGAGTGCGCCATGCTTGCTTTGTGTCCTTGTTTGGAAAGCAAGGCCAGAGGAACACCTCTGTTTTCTTTCTGAACCTCAAGAGTGATTGATATTGCATTTTGATAACTTACAAATGCTTGAAACACATTTGATTTCTTTAAAGAAGAAATTATCTTAGAAGACATTCTAATCTGAAGAATTCTATACAGATTACAAATATGCAAATGTTCAGAGTTTGAATCCTAAAGGATGTATCATAGCAGCCCTACGCCAGGCTTCTTGCTTTGTGGAGTGAAGGGAATCCATTCTGCTGCCTACTTGGCCGTTCAAACTGGTCAAGTCAGAAGTAGGAGCCAAAGCAGATGGTCTCATCTCGAAATGATGTGGGGTTCAGACACTGAGGCAACCTACCTTTGCAGACAAACTACAGGGGGTCAGGGTGCAGAGTTCGAGAAAGAACAAGGTAAAATAGGCTTAAGACATGTGGCAACCTAATGTATCATTTATCTAACTGGTCTGTCAGTCACTCCTGCATAATGGTAGCATTTGTTCTAAGCATTTTAAAAGTAGATGGTTCAAGAAGAAATAATATAAGGATGTTAGAGAAAGTAAATACTACCTCTGGTCTCTATTTGCTAATGAACTAACATGCAAGAAAATCAGACATGTACCTTTAATGAAACAGAAATATGGTAGATTTGTAAATATCACTGAAATATGAATAGCATGCTTTGATTGTTGATTTAAATTTATCTTGCTAACAGGATAATCCTTGGTGTAATGTCTTAGTAAGAATTTTCTTTCGGTGCAAAAATTTGGAAGAGGAAAAAGAAAGATAATTTACTTCCAAAACAGAAAAATGTTGAAATAATAAAGACCTTATTATATATGAAATATGTTAGGTATGTCCTAGCTCAGTCTATTACCCTCTTCAAGACTAGGATTTAGGAACTGGAAAGGTGGCTCAGTCATTAAGATCATATATTACTTTCACAGAGGTTCTGGTTCCAGTTCCCAACACCTACATTGCAGCTCACAACCATCCTTAACTGTAGTCCAGAGGTTATGATGCTCTCTTATGACCTCTGCATACATGTGGTACAGATACACACATACATGAAGCTAAAACAGCTATAAACATAAAATAATAAAATGAATAAATCTTATAAAAATTACAAAAATCACAAGTTTAAATCTTGAAGACCTTGTCTTAAGAATTTGTACACATCTATTTGGTAATCAAAATTGAATGCACATTATGGGCAAATTACAGTATTTTTTGAAGTCATAGTTTTTACTACTTCTATGAGGATAGCCCTTGGTGGATTGATCTGTCTTCTACTAGATATCAGCTCAGCACTGAATACCATCAGAAATGGGCACTCTTGTTTTTCCTTTCCTCTTCTCAGACATTTCAGATTCCTCTTGTATGCCTGGACTGAAAGAATAATGCCTAGAGAGGGAAATTGTTTTTTCAAGGCTAGTGTGATTGTTTCTATCCTTTTATTTGAAAATGTTGTGTGCCTCCTTTTTCAAGTGCTGGCTGTTCACTTTGGGGATAATCATTTGCATTTGTAATATGTGCAAGGGTAACATCTGCCTCCCAGTGAACTCCTCTGCTCACTGTTCAGTGAAGCAATGAAGCATGGGAAATGCGAGAACATTCCTCAAATGTTGCTGCTAGTTAATAATTCTTCATGCTTGGAGTGCTGCATCTTTTGCGCCCTGAGTCTATTAATCTTGAAAATAACATGAGTTACATGGTTCTCACTCAACGCTCTTGAAGATGACAACAGAAAAGTGGGCTAAGAGGGAAAAGGAATTCAATTAACGTTTCTCACTGCAAACCTCAGCATGTGTTTTTTGAGAGTAGCTTATAAGACAAGGGACAGATGATTTTACTAAGATCATATTTTATTGGTTGGACTAAAATGTAGAGCAATTTGCCAGTTTCAGGAACAAACACAAGACTCTAAAATGTAAATGAAAGCTTGTTCCTTGGTTAGGAATAGTGCTCATGTTCCCCTCCCTCTCTCAGCACTGAGATACTGGCACACATGCTGGCCCAGTCTCTGGGTGTTCATATGTGGGTCAGTCCTGCTGTGTCTGGAACTGACAGTTTCCTGGGAGTCATTCATCCCTTTTGTCTCTTACTCCAATCACTCTGCTTCCCTCCTGCAGATTCCTAAGGGGAGGGGTGATAAAGACATCACTGTATTCAGGAGTGAGTGTTCCCAAATCTCTCACTCTCTGAAGATCAGAATAAACTGTCTCAAAAAAATATTCAATAACAACACAGACATATACATACACAGAGAGATACATATAGACACAGATGCATACACAGACACATACAGACACAGACATACACACAGACACACACCCAAAGACACAGACACATACTCATACAGACATAAATACACAAACAAATATACACAGAGACATATATACATATGCAGACACATACAGACTCATAGATGAAAACAGAAATAGAGATATACACAGACACAGATACATAACACACACACACACACACAGACATATACACAGGTACATACATATATATACTCAGACACATGCACACAGAAGACACATAAGTGAGATACACACAGAGACAACACACACACACACACACACACACACACACACACACACACACACACACTTTCTATCTCTTTGGAAATCTGTAGCTAGCCTATAACCACATTAAAAGATATTCAGCCTTGCTAGTAAGTAAAAAGTGCTGAAATGCAGATAATAGAATAAAATACATTTTTTGTTTGTTTATTTGATTCCCACAAGAAAATACAAATACAATACCTAGTATTTACAGAAAGAATATTTTTTTAAGGATGAAATTGGCTATAAATTTTTTTTCTGAAAGTATTGCAACAACTTAGGTCAAAACTTTAAAAGATGCTCAGCAACTTTATCTCTCAGAACTTACTGCTTAAAGATAATATACTTTCAGAACTATTTCTACAAGAATTTTAAATGTCAGATGAAATAAATATGTTGAATAATTTAAACCATCAAAATTTCTTATAAAGTAGGATTGAGTTAATCCATGTGTTAAATGAATGCATATAAAAATATTTTCTTCAGTCACCAAATATGAGATATACATGGATACTTATTTCATCGAAAGGGGCATTTACAGTTAAGGGAGAAAAATTCTGCTGTTAATTGAAAAATACTTTACAGAACCATAATGCCATCTGTTTAAAGTATGTGTTTATTGTACAAGGAAACATTTATGAATGTATACAGTAGCATCCTGAAAGTTGTTATTTCTGAGAAATTTTCAGGTAACTTAAACAAATTTGTTCACTTCCAGTTTCTCAACTTTTAAAATTAACATATATTTTTTGTGTGATGGAAACATGGGAAGCATGTAATAATTTCAGCAAAATGACAAGCTCAGACCATTTAATATTTTATTATCTAAACAGAGTATTGATGCAAGTAAGCCATGAATATTTTTCAGCTCTTTTTTTCTCCACATATTCATTTAATAGTCACTCCCACCCCCTGCATATGAAGGAAGCACCATGCTAGATTAAACGTATGAACTGAGCAGCTGTGGAGGAGAAGCTATAATAAAGTCCATGTGTAAAAGCTATGGAGCAGATCTACAGTGGGGCTGTGGCCAATTCAAGGCTCAATTAACAGAAAATCTGCAATCTGGTCAAAATAAATGTTCAAATAAAATGGAAATATGTATGCCTTCTACTACTGCATAACTGAGAATGAAATTTCATAAAATGTATGCACAGAAGAAATAATTTAAAATTTCAACCTTTCTTTCAACTCTCCAGGGAGCCAGGGAGTAATTTCACTGCCAGCACACACAGTCAATACTTCACACAGAAATGGATCCATGCTCCCTCCCATTCTCTCGTGAGAGGAAGCAATGGGTGTGAAACCCTAGTTCCAAAAAGCAATGTTGTTCAACAAGCCTCTTTTGGAAGTCTGTAGTATATACAGGAGAGTTTTAGATATTAAAGGAATTTAAATGAAGCGTGTGTTCACGATCATCATTATAAAAGAGTTAGGTGGTTCCTAAGGAATGAGATGTGAATCTGCATTTCTGGGTAGAACACAGAAAGAAATAGGACTATTGAGTACAGAGTTCAAGGATGAGCAGGAGGGAGAGAAACAAGTAAAGTGGGATCAAAAGAGAAAAAAATAAAAAGAACAAGTTACATGAAAAGTGAACCATCTTCTGAATAAACCACCACTCAGCATAGTTCTCTGAGAATGCCTATGGTAGGGTGTGCCAGACATTTTTTTAGGTACAACTTTAGTTTCTCTTGTGTTTTGGATTGAGAAGAGTAAAATATTGAAAGATAGAAGAGAATGCAAACTATTGACTCTAAGATGCACTGTTTACCATGCTCTGGTTTTGCCACTCATTAAATACATCTGTTGAGAGGTTTTGTGTCCTAGCAATTGTACTACACATTTGTGCTGCAGAGGTGTCTGCAATGGTGATGTAATTCTCTATCCCATGAGAATGTGAATAGACCAATTCCCACAAATGGATGTTTTAAATGTAGTTTCGTATTAACAAAAACACTAAAGTAATAAAAATTTATGAAAAAAAAAAATCTTTTTATATGGTAATGGACACCACACCGGTTCGCCTTTGACTCTTTAGTTGAAACTGTTTTAGTCATGTACTGTGATGTGATAGATTCCAGTTGCTTTATTGTGAACAAGACCAACAGGAAAAAAACTACCATTTACACCATTTCAGTATTCAGATATGAACATACATAAGACTCAGATGTACCACAGGAGAAAAGGAAAAAGAATCAGAATTAAGCAGAGTGAAATTATAAAAGCATAGGCCTCGGGATACTTTGGGTATGTGGAAGAGGGTTAAACTTGCAATCAATTTATAGTATCGATGAAAACAAACTCTGATATCAGTAAAAACTAACTGCAAAATAAAACTTCCTTAGGCTAAGATAGGAGGAATAGAGAAAACACAAAGAGCTAGCTTTGATTTACGCACAAAAGGCTTAAATGGGACACATGGGAACAAACTAAGAGAAAATAAAACTGGCAGCACCGAAATCAAGCAAACACATATGTTTATATCAAAATATAACTGGCAAGAAGGAAATACAAACATTCTCACTGTGGCCTATGTTGTGTTGTCCTAAAACAATTATGGTAATACCTAAGTGTGGGACTTCTACAAAGGATTTAGGGTTAGTCATTGATTGTGGGGTGTCCATGCTAAGAGTAGATGTGAAGAGTGAGGCACTAGCTTATGCCCCCTCATTGAGGACACTATGAGAAGGTGGCCAACTGTAGAACAGGACGAGGAGCCTCTCCTTAAAGCCAAGTGATCCAATAACTCTCAGCTTCAAGACCTCTGATAAATAAATATTTACAAAGGTGTATCCATGGTGTTTATAGCATGTAAGTAGCAAGGATACAAAGATTTCTGTAAAACAGCAAGTGCAGAATAGAAGTCAGATTGCACAACTGAGTCACACCAAGGAAAGCCCACTAAGTCAATTAACTGCCTAAGAAGTCTCTTGACTCTTCTAGTTTTTCTAGGCCAAATGCAGATTAAAACAACTGGAAGATGGTACTTCAATGCTGTCAGTTTGGTAAGACAGTTTGATCTCACAGATCTTGGCATGAATTTGGAGTTTCTAGGACCTCTCATACATTGGCAGCACTAAACTAAGTTGTATATTGTGAATCATTTGGAGAGCAAGTAGGCAAAATATATAGCAGAAATATCTTATGTGAATGTGTATTACATCACCATAGAAACAAAATGGGGAAAATATTCTTATTGTCCATCAATAAATAACAAATAATTATATTGCGACATATCAAGTCACAGAAAGTGCAAAGGAATGCACTTGAAGGTCAGTGTTATTGTAGACAAAATTTCCCAGACATGCCTGAGTGATAGATGGTTAAATAAGCATACGCGAAAAATAAAATTTGCATGCTTATTTGACTGTTCACCACTGTCATGTATCTTATATGACTAACAACGTAGCTATTATTAATATATAGGAATGATAAATTCAAATTCAGAGCAGCACTTACTGGTTTCCATTTGGTTCAATAATTCAGAATTTAGAAAAGCATGCTAATCATTTATTAGAAATGTGGCATGCAGTCATGGAGTGGGGCTTAGGGGAGAAATCAGGAGCATTCTCCGTGGAGTGCTCCTTCAGTGGAGAAACAGACATGTGTCAATTTTCCCAGCAATGACCTGTGATTGCATTTGTGAAGCCCTGGCAATCAGGAGAATTCCCTTGAACCTGGATGAGTGCTTGGGTGTGCATGACCTCAGCTTTGCCCATTCTTTTCTCTGCCTCACTTCCCATATTAAAAACAATCAAAAAAAAAAAAAAAAAAGATTCCTACTCTAGAGGACGTTGTTAGCATAAGCTGTTTGAAATATCACTTAGCTCAGAGCTCAGGAAAATATAAAGCTCTCATACATGAGAGCACTGTGGCAGTGAAAAGCGAGGGTTGTAGCAAGGCTAGCTAAGAAGCCGAGCCCTCCTTTGCAATGAGGGAGATTTGCAAACCAGGTATGCTGAAGCAACTGTTCTCTGTACTTTCTTGGAGGAGAAACAATGGGCTTGTGGTGACAGCAGGGTTCTCAAGGTGTAATTTATTAAGTGAAACTTCATGAATTGGGAGTGCGTATTCTTTATATAATTCTCTAGGCATTTTTATGCTTAGCTGAATAAAAATACTAAAATGCAGTCGAGGTACAATGTAAATACATGATCCACATCTTCTTAACAGTTAAGGTTAATATTGTTATAGTTGATAATAGAGATTTTACAAATGATATAAGTTCGTTATACGATGGCTTCAATTTGAAAAAGAGATTTCCCATATAAAAGTGATGTCCAAGTTTTTCTCATTCTATTTGGTTTGGAAATATTGAACAGTCTTCATGCTGTTGCAGTTCTTGAGTGGTACCCTATCTAACAATTTTCCACAAATACAGGTTATTTAACAATCTTTGAATATGTCAGAACCTTTTATGCTTTAATTCTTTGAATGATTCCACTTTAGGGCGAAGAAATCTCTATAATAATGCCACCAACTCTTACTTAAAGACTCAACAGATTCATAGCTGTCTCTGAGGAGAAAGCCACTATTATACATCAGCATTACGTCTTAGACGTGGTTGGGGTGTGTCTGATAAGCTCACGTGGTGGGTGGTGGTAACCTGTTTGTCTGTGTGCCATTACTGACAAGTGTTGGGACCTTGAAGAGGTTGAGTTCTAGTAGGAAGTCTACGAGCTACTAGGAGTAGTTACGTAGAAAGGGATCTAGTAGCAATCATTAGATTCCCGAAATCTTGAAAGATTTAGTTATACAAGTGAACCCCACTGCTTAACAATTTTTTTGGACTTCCTATAACGTGATACAGCCATTCAGGTATCAAATAAATTCCATTCATTTGCAAAAATGTCCTTGCTAGAACCAGTACTAAAAGGATTGATTTTCAGCTTCTAAAATTGAGGTTCAAAAGTTGCCAGTCTCAAATTTTAGTTATAATAATGAAGAATGGACAAATATCAGGGATAGTAAAATAGCCTTTCTTGAGCACCAAGGGATGTTCTTAAAGTACTTCATGGCTGCTAAATACAGGAAACTCAAAAGATTCAATGTGACACATATTATCCTTGTCTTATCTTTGAGGGAACTGAGGTCTTGAAGCATAAGGAAATTTATCCATAGGCACACAATAAATAAAGTGTTGTGTATAGCTTTAGATACCCTGACTATGCTCTGGGAAAAGGCCAAGCTACCAGCCCCACCCAGCTTCCCTTGAATCCATGGATAAAAGACACACACACAGTTGTTCATTTTCAACTTGCCTTCTTGACCCAATTGCTGGACATTATTAAATTCCCATTGCTACTGTACCCTTATTAATACTCTTAGCTCCACATCTCCCACCTGCCTTAAACCTAGTTTCTCAGTTATACCCTGGACTATCCGCCTGTAGAAGCAGCCATAGGCCAGGCTGCTCTGCCAGAAATCTCACACAATAGTTCACCTTTTCTCCCTCAGAAGTTTGGCCAACTCTGTCTCTCTTCCTTTGTGTCTGTCTCTTTTCCATGAGGGACCCAGATGACCCTCCTATTCCTTCTGCTCAGCAATTAGCCCATGGCTTCTTTACTAACATATCAAGAATGAATTGGGGAATAGAACAGCATCAGAACCATCCCTACAGTAACAAAGAATAGTGACAGAAGCTGGCCATGCAATGGCAGGCTGCAGGCTTACCTAAGGAGGCCCAGTGCTGACCCAGGAGTGTTTTCCCTTTAGCTTTTCTTATGATGATGTTTACCTCCTTGTACTTGTCCCATTATGAAATGGCCTACAGTGATCTCTCTTCCCAATTTAGATGATCTGTGAGATCCCAAAGACCCCCACTTTCAAGAAAAATGCAGAGTATAGAGGAGAAACTAAGAACATGTAGTAAGTTAGGAATCATCTTCCTATAGGGCACATAGTTCACTAGGATATTATTAAGTATGGTCTGGATAGAATATCCAGTATAGAAATACTGGGAGAACTTTTATAAGATATTATGCATATATCTTTCAATAAGAGCACCATATGATAAATAAAAGTATATAATTACTTCTAATATGTAAATAAACACTAGATTGGATTCATGAAAATATATTGGTATTTGGTCAGATATTACAATGGTGGGTTGAAAATTATATGTTATTCATGTCATTTTTCTAAACTGATGGCATTAAAATTTAATCAAGCTATTTTGTTGTTTATAATCATCTTAGTGCATATAAATTCTCATGGGTATTTATTTCTGTTCATTTTGCAAACACTTGTATGCATTTACTAGATAAACTATTTTCACATTCTATGAAGAACAGACTTTCACACAGTTCCTTTTCTAAATCATTGAATTGTATGGTAAGAGAAAGATATATGACCAGCGTTGTCCAAAGGAGACCTTGTTCCATTTAACTTATCAATGTTTAAGGGGATTGCCAGAAGGGTGTTGGCTTTTGACATAATAGTCTCCTTCCTCCCTTATTTCTTAAACTGAATTTTTTAAAAAAAATTATTGCTCCAATTCTTTGCTTGTTTTTCTTTCCTTTTAAACATTTTACCTGCTTATATACTTCAATTTGTAGTTTATTTGACTCCCATGTCTAAGAAAATGACTGTTTCTTATATTAAATCTTGGCAGTGGCAGCCCATGCTAACAAATCCATTTCCTCTCTGATCCAGAGAGACATGTGAGTCAAAATGTAAGTATGTGAGCCTCTAAGGACACTTGCCTTGGTTTTTGTTTTGCCTGTGTGTGTGTGTGTGTGTGTGTGTGTGTGTGTGTTGTTGTTTTTGTTGTTATTAGTGTTGTTGTTGATTGAGCATTGTAACAGAAAGTAAAAGCTTGAGCTCCTGGTACTAAAATTAGTATCACAAAAAATTCATTATAATCAAAGTGACTGCCTGAGCAGGGACAGGAACTAGTCCACAGTTGATTATGAGGGAAGCCTTGCTTTGCATTCCAAGAAGCACAAAGGAAAGAGATTTCATCTTCTATCACCCCAGCCTATCTGAAGGGAAGAAAGCAAGCTGAAAATTGGTAGAAGCATTTATTTCACTACATGTTTATGTTAATAGGGTATTTGACTTTTGAATGCTTCATAAACCTTGTTATGCTCTGTGCTATTTGAGGAGTAAAGCAGCTGGAACCCTGCCAGGAGCCTTAATTGGAATCGGCTTAGCAGGGGCTGACAAGGCTTCCCAGTGTTTAGTTTCAAACTTATTATAAAAATGCAAAATTATGTGCTATTTATTTTTTATTCCTCATTGGTTTGTGCCATAAAGGTAAGACTTAGCTTCATTAGGAAACAAGTTAATTTTTCCCTTGTCTGCCCCAGACCAGTGGCTCTGAGTTGAGGAGCTCCCATGTCTTTCCCACTAGCTGTAACTTCCTTTCTCCTGCACTAGAGGAAAGGGATAGCGTGGAGGTACTCACCCATGCGTTTAGGTTATTGGCTAAATGATAACTCAAATGGTCAATGTATGGTTAAGCTACTAAGCTATCTGGTGAATTTGTCATCATGTTGTGAGCAAAGCCCCAGAAATATGTTCTAAAGTGGCTCTCAAGGTTTCTTGAGTTTCTTCTACAATGGTTAAACTGCCACTAGTTGACTGTCACAAGGTTTGATTGACATCCACCTACAGAAAGGGATCGATTTTGTTTTGCTTTTTGCCAAATTTTAGGGGATTTGTGTTTTTTCCCTATCATATATATATATATATATATATATATATATATATATATATATATATATGAATTACAACATTTAACTGGGGATTGCTTAGAGGTTCAGAGGTTCAGTCCATTATCAACAAGACTGGAAGCATGGCAGCCTCCAGGCAGACATGGCACCAGAGAAGAAGCTGTTCTGAAGGGAACTGGTAGAAGACTGTCTCCAAGGTAGCTAGCTAGGAGGAGTGACTCAAAGCCCACCCTCATAGTGCCACACTTTCTCTGACAAGGCCACACTGACACCAATGAGGCCACAAGTCCTTATAGTGCCATTCCCTGCGTTGTCAAAGTACCACACTTTCTAAAGCAACTCTAGACTTTTAGTTATGTTTAACATTGCAGTTGGTCAAACTAAATATGTACATAGACAAACACAAAAATGATTTCTGAAAGTTATACTTCAACGAAAACCCAAAGACAGAAAGAAATCAGCCACCATATTAGGATGTGGAGTGTTCACACTCGTGTAACCACAACTCAGATTGAGAAACAGAAAGTTACCCACATCCCAAAGCTCCTCCTTCCATTGTTCTTTCTACCAACTCTTCTTCCTAAGGCTACCCAAGACTGTGACCTAAAGCTCTGCTTACTTTGAGCTCTCCACATTGCACTGTTGGTTGTTTGTTTGTTTTTGTTTTGTTTTAATTGAAAAATGAATTGTACAATATATTCTGATCTCTCTACCTCTTCTTCTTCATAGTTCACTGAGCCTTGACGAAGGCAGTTTGATACAGACACCCCTTTTAGGACTGTGTTCCTAAATCTTATTCTCAGCTTACATTGTCAACTTGTGCTAGTTCCCGTTCACTGCAGGGGGGAAGCATCTCTGACGACTGATGGCAGAGGGAGACACTGATCTATATGAGGCTATAGCAGAATGCCATTAGGAGTTATGGTAGGTTTACTATGTTTCTTTAGCAGAACATAGTATCTGATTGTTCCCTAGGACCGTGGCCTGCTCAGTATAAGACTGACTGACACAGCAAGCTTTGATTTACTTCCAGTCACAAAAACGGATGAGTTTTTTTCCTTAGGCCAAAATTTAGAAAATGTATGATGTTTGCTTTTTTATTGCTGCTGCTGTTATTGTTAAATTAAAATATAATGACATTTTGCCCATTCCCCTATTTCCCTCGAAAACCAACTATGTATCCCTGTGCAAACCCTCCAATTCAGAGCCTCTGGCCTTCCTTTTGGGTAAGTTTTATCGTCAGTCTTTTCTAGTGTTTCAATTTGTCTCCACTGCTTGATATACTGTGTCCTCAAATGTCAAAATAATTTGATTTCTAAAGGTGTGTGAAATATCTATTATTTTTCATCCAATGTGTTACATGTTAGTGACAGAAATACATAGAAGATAAGTGGTTCCTTTCTTGACATCATTAATATTGTTTGGATGGAGCAGAAGAACTTTGAATACCTAAAGTCAGTGGTGAGTGAATTTTGATCCAAAATATTTTCTGTTTAGTCACTTTGGGGAAGTTTGTACTACAATATCTGTGACAAAATTAAACCTAAAAAGAATGATACATGATAGAACTACATTATGGATGGGAGCTGAGAAACAAAACAAAGTGAAACAAAACATGTTTGTGTTTTTCTAGATCAAGCTGTGCATCTGACTTTTGTTTGATAAAAAAGGTATTACCTTCTGTATTGAAGTTAGCAAGATATTGAATAGAATGACTAAAGTGGATATATACCTCATTCCTAGCCTTTGATGTGATGCTTTGATCTTTAAGTACTCTAAGTACTATTAAGTATACTAGAGAACATTTCCAATGCCCTTTATCAGGTTAGTAGGTTTCCTTTTCATCCTATCTACTAAAACATTGGGTATTTTTGTTGTTGATTATTTGTTTATTTTAATAAAAAATAAACATTACAGTTTTATTAAATATTCTAATGTATTTCTTGATATAAGGTTTTTCCAGTTTTATTAATAATGATAAGAGTACAGTGATTTATTTTGGGAAATTAAATCCACATCCCTTTCCAGGACACATTTAGCCTTGAATTTCATTCACCCTTCTTCTTTAAGTTTCTTGAAGTAGGTCTAATTTTATAGCTAAACCGCTATCTTCTTACTAAATGAATTCTAGTTTCATATACCAATGTGATTCAGAGAAGGAAAGACAGAGACAGAAAGACAGACAGACAGACAGAGAGAGGGAGAGAGGGAGAGGATGTGAAACAACTATGCTTCACATGGACACTCATAGATCTAGGCTGATCAAAACTTTTCCATCAACAAATGACACTTTGAGGTTCTTGCACTGAATCTTTTCTTCAAACTAGAAGTGACATAAACAAATAGTAATATGTCCTCACATAATTAAGGGAGACTGGGAATGTTGAAGAATACATGTCTATCCCTGATATATAAACACATGCAATGGGTATGAGGATAGCATGTTTGTATATCAAGATTTGTTTTTATTTTTATCACTATCTTTGAGCAATAAAACTATTGCACATATTTTCCTCAATTGTTCATATTTCAAAACAAATATACTGACTTTATAAGAAAGTTAATTTTGATCCTATCACTAAATGCTATGTTTGTTAAAGTCAGTTTCGCAGTGTAACACTAAAGCTTATCAAAGGAGGAGAGAGTAAAACAGAAAAAGAGGGAAGATAAACTGAAAAGACAAAGGGTACTGAGGAATTTACCAGAGTAGGAAATATGAAAACCATTGGTGAAAAGAAATTGAAGAACAAAGTATCTAACCAAAGGATTTTTATGTTACACTAGGAAGAGTGAAATAAAGCAAGTCTGGGGGTTAGATTTGGTGACTAGGTGTGCCTTGAATCCTGGGGTGACAAACATAAAAACAAAAATAGTCCCACAGTAGTGAAGAAGCGGAAATAAAAAGAAAATGGGAGCTGTAAAATATAGGACTGCAAAGCTCAGCAAGGAATGTATTGTACAGAGGATAAAATGTGTGAGCTGCTTGTCTATACTGTATGAAAAGCAAGGAATTGATATAATCCTGTTATTGGTAAGAAACAAATTTAGGTATTGTATATGTTGCTACTCTTAGGAGACAAATAGGGAAATCCTATGAAGCACTGAGTCTTTAAGAGTAGAGCTGTGGGTGCAGTTTGAAAAGGAGATTAGTTTTGTAAAGGTGATATTTGTATAGGTAGAGGAAGACATCTTATACGCCAGATTTGAAATTGAGTCTCGTCTTGTTTCCAGTAACAGTGGATCATTTTCTTCTTCTGATAGTTAAGCTGCTTGTTTCTAATATTAATAAAATACAGTTAAGGTGAAAAGTCTGCACTGATAGACAGCAGCTTGACCCACCCCAGTTCCTCATTGTCTAACTGAGGACTAAGCTTATTTGATTACCATTATGAATTCTTGAGTATACCTATTACAATTGCTTGTTTTTTTTTTATGAACTTCCATGTATTCTTCACCAAAATGACCAGCTAAGCCATTAGTAATGTGGATATATTATGATTGAGAAAACTATCCTTCACATTTGATGGGTCTGAGAAGGGATGACAATGAACAAGTAGTAGGAGGGGATACAAAGCCAGAAGGTGACAGGGCTCTCTCAAGAAGTCCGACTTAATTTTGTCCCTGAATTTCTTTTAGATAGTAACAATTGTGGGTTAAAAATTTTGAAGATAGGTTGGTGACTCCATCCCTCCACTTAGGTCACCCCTTAGTGAAAGGGGTCTTGGAATCCTTTCACATTCCAGGTTCTGGGACTTTCTAGAGGTTCTCCCCACCCCAACTCCCACCCCCAACCCAGGCAGCTGCACACTTTCATTCATTCTCCTGGTCATCTGGGAATCTTTCTCATCTCCCCTGATTCCTGATCCTGCCTGCCTCCCCTCCCCCAGTCTCTCCCACCCAACACCCTCCTTCCCTCTTCCAACACTGATTATTTTGTTCTGCCAACCAGTGACCCTAACTTTTCAGGAATCAAACCCTGACACTATTACTGACACTTATGCTCTGCTTGTAGCATAGCTATCCTCTGAGAGGTTCTACCAATAGCTGACTGAGACAAATGCAGATACTTAACAGGTAACCATTGGACTGAGGTCAGGAACCCCTATGGAAGGTTAGGAGGATTGAGGAGCTGAAAGGGATGGTAACTCTATAAGAAGACCAATAGTATCAACTAACCTGGACCCCTGGGAGCTCTCAGAGACTAAGCCACAAACAGGGCTGATCTGAGGCCCCTGCCACATGTATAACAGAGGACTGCCTTGTTAGCCACTGTGGGAAAAGATGTGCCTAATCCTGTAGAGACTTGACTGGACACCTCAGAGAAGAGGGATGCTCCGGGGTAGGGAATAAAGGTTTGAGGTTAGGGGAGTACTCTCTCAGAGAGGAAGAGAGTGGGTAACATTCAGGATGTAAATAAATTTTAAAACATTAATTGAAATAAAAAAGTCTGATTTCAAAGAGAAAGTGCAAGGATATATATATATCCTTGTTTTCTTTTAAGTTATTTTAAAATCAAAAGTTTTCTTAATCATGGTATTAAACTATTGAATTTCATGTAATCAGCGAAAACTAGCACAATGTTATAAATTCCTGAAAACAAGAGGTTTAGACCAAGAGCTTTGGGTAATGCTATAATTTAGTCATCTTTAAGCTTATACTCCTGACTCAATAGAGATAGTAGAGTTTGGGAAAGACGAAGTATGATTTTTTTAGGCCAACTTGTGACAGCATTTTCTTCTGAATGAGAGGGTTTGAAATTTATACCCTCTCTCTTCTAAAGATTACTGATAATGCTGAATTGCTATAGCTTGAGACTGTATTTTGAAATTTGTACTTTCACCCCTAATGTCTACCCCAGCCTTCTTTACAACAGAACAGAGGCATCTTAGAAAGCATCTGGTTAATATTCCCCCGACAGTACACATCCTGTGTATTTTAGTTCTCCTTGTAGGTATTCAAGCACTTGATAAGGGCATCTTTGGCTGCTGATAGCCAACATTTAGAAGATTGAATTTAGGCTAAGCATATTTTCCCTTATTCATGCAGCCATGGCTTTGTATACTGCACTTTCATATTTCCAGGATGTTCTAAGATATGATGATAAGCTGACTGAGCATGATACATGACCAGGCAGTAATGAAATACAAGATCTACTGATCTCATTCACCGTGCTTACAGTAGTTAGACTCAGACCATATAGATGAATGATTAAACTATATCAAAAGTGCAAAGGAAAGCTGTATGGCAAACATGAGGAATTAGTCAGCTGTCAAGAACTGATAATAAAGGTAGAAAGGTCTTCCAAAGTGTTTTAACCATGAGAATCAAGAGAAGTAGACAAAACTGAGAAAATAAAAAGGATAGAAATGAGGGGATTATTTTCTTCATCCTCAGAAAACTATTTTGTTGTTTTTGCCCTTTTTTAAAGAGCACAAGCTAAAGGCTTCCTTACTAAGACCTTTGCCTGACATTGCCATTAAAGAAATGGATTATAAAAGAGCAGAAAACGCCAGCCCTGAAGGTTCTGTGAAAATGCTGGTCATAGGAAATAGGAATTGGAAAGCAAAGTCTAGGCATGCTGAATTTATCTTCTCTGGTGCAAATGCTTCCCTCCCCTGCTTCTCTCCCCCTCAAGCCCATGGGTGGAAGCAATGATATTCACTGACATAACTGGGCCAGTTGCTTTTTATTTCAAGTGTGCTGCAAGGAATACTTGAGAGCAATCATCTGTGCACAGTAATTGGCTGATGAAGCTTCAATATCCTCAGCAATTACAGTCACTGTTCATTCAGGAAGTCCTCCATACATCATTTGAAGGGAGAGCAAAATTGTAAATTATTATAATACTAACCTGAGCAACAGTAGTAGAACATGCTGTTATACTGTTAGGAACAAAGAGTTAGACATAGAATAGAAAATCCAGGCAGAGAAAACACAGGGCATGCCAGCTTCCAGGGGAATGCAGACGTTTATGGCACAGGGGCAGTTCTGATGACCCAGACTTACTCCCCAAGCTAATTTTGTGTTCAAAAAAAAAAAAAGATAGTCAAGAATATGACTCGGGGTCAGGATGAGATTTACAAGAACAAACCACAGCAGATACTTACCTGCCTGAGACTAAGACAGGAAAAGAACATTCATAATGCCTTAAGCATTCCAATCAATCACAGGGATGGAGCAGGCAGGCAGGTTGCCAGTGATTGGCCTAGAAATAGATAAACATTAACGATCTAGTGCCTTTTAAAAAAGCAAGTAGCAGGAAGTGTGGATATAAAGCACAGGACTAAGAAGCACTTCATTTCCTACGGCGGCAAGTGAAACAGAAATCGTAACTAGAAAGAGATCATAGCTAGGCAGCACAGAGTTAACGTCTCAGGTTATAAGTCTGAGTCTTAGCCATGAGAAGCTAAGTAATGCCAAGGTAATGCCATAAACAGATGGCAGAGTTGACTTCAGAATCAATTTTCAATAATATGTAGCCTTTCTTATCATCATAGCCCTGTTATTAGTGTTGATCATAATTCAGCAAAGGATGTAGTCATTCGGGTTTAAGTCTCCAGCTGTTTTGCAGCTCAACATTTTAGTAGCCTGCTCATTGAGAGCTTCAGTTTCAGGCTTTCTAATTAGATTGCTGTCAGCACTGGCAATTGCCTGTTAAAGCATTATGTGTATGTATTCTTTGTCCTTGGAGCACTCATCTCTACCTGGAATATGCGATTGTTTTATGTTGTCAAAATACGCAGCTTCACTGATGTAACTGCTTTCCGTTGAGTGTCCACCTAAAACATGGATTATAAGCAGTTTACTGAAATGCCTTGTTCTTTAACTAAAATACTTCTTTTTTTAAATTTTTTTTTTATTAGAGAAACTCTTCATTTACATTTCAAGTGTTATCCCAAAAGTCCCTGATACCCACCCCCGGCCCTGCTCCCCTACCCTCCCCGTCCCACTATTTGGCCCTGGTATTCCCCTGTACTGGGGCATATAAACATTGCTAGACCAGGGGCCTTTCCTCCCGAATAATGGCCAACTAGGCCATCTTCTAATACATATGCAGCTAGAGACATGAGGATATTGCTGAAGGGACCCTGATATAGCTGTCTCCTGGCAGGCTTTGACAGTCCCTGACAAATACAGAAGTGGATGCTCATAACCATCTATAGGGCAGAACACAGGGTCCCCAATGTAGGAGCTAGAGAGTACCCAAGAGCTGTAGGGGTCTGCGACACTAAAATACTTCTTAATGAACTGAAAATGGAAGGTATTCTAGAATGCCTAGAAATTCTCTCTCTCTCTCTCTCTCTCTCTCTCTGTGTGTGTGTGTGTGTGTGTGTGCCTGCACATTGTGACCGAGCACACATGAACCCTAATATTCTGTTTTATGCATGTCTTTATGTAGGAGTGATTTAACATTTTATATCACACCCAATGTTCCTATCTCCAAAACCCTTTAGAATCCTCCCTGTATCTGAACTGTGCCAAGAATCATCTGACATCTCACCCTTTGTACATTTAACTCAATGATAAGTGAAAGTTTTAGTCGATGAGGCAAGATAACCATCACAGCAAATAAATCAACCAGAATATTAAATCCAAAAACCATATAACTGTATGTATGTGGGTAAATTAGATTAATAAACAGTCTGCTATCCTAAGTTTTATTCTCTCAGAATGGATTCCATTTCTACATATACATATTTACTTCATAAATGTCAGCATTTATTAATAAAATGAGTTTTTAAAAACTCTTATAGTTCTCTTAGTATATAAGCTTTATGTTCACAGGTAGATTCTAAAATGTCACAGAACTCTCCAAAACTCCTATTCAGGAAATGGTCTCATTTTACTTTTCTGGTTTCTGCAGTTACTACAGAATATCTATTTTCATCTCAGATTTGGAGCTAGTCACCTCAAATGAGAGAGAACATGACACATTTCTATTTCTGAGTTAGGGTTACCTCCCTCAACATAATCTTTTCTAGTGACATCCATTTACCCACAAAGTCCATGATTTCATCTTTCATTGAAGCAGAATAGTATTTCATAGTGTATATGTATTACATTTTCATTATTAATTTGCTGGTTGTAGGATGTATAGGTTGTTTTCATTTTCTCGATATTAACACAGCAACAATGAACTTGACTGAGCAAGTGTGTGTGGAACCAAATGTCCAGTCCTTTGGAAATATGCCAAGGGTGACACATGCCAGGTTATCTGGTCAATTTATTTTTAGCTTTTTGAGAACTCTGCTCACTTGTTTGCAGAGTGGCTTCACTGGATTATAATCCCATTAACATTTAATGAGGGCTCCACTTTCCCTGCAGCAGGCCTGTGCTGCTGTTACTGCTCTTTGCCACTTTGATTGAGGTAAGAAAACCTCAAAGTTGTTTTGATTTGATTCACATAATTATTAGGGATGATGAATGCTTTTTGAGAGAATCTTTTTAGAGATATTTCTTAGCCATTGTTTTCTTTCAGGGTGAAGGGCCCAACTGTTGAATTCTTTGTATACTGTGAATATTATGTTTCTGTCAGGTGTATAGCTGAGCTTGTATGGTCTGTGTTGTTCTCACCTGACCGCAGTGGCACCGTGACCCAATACCCTGGCGTGCATGCCATGGTAGACTGTACTTTTAACTGTGAGCTAAAGTACATTCTTCTTTCTTTAAGTCGCATAACCACCTCAGCCTATTAAGTGAAGGAATTTTGAAAAAGAAAAATCTCAGTCAGGTGGGAATGGGTCTAATGGCAAGGTAGCTCCACTCTTATGAACTCTTCAACATAAATACTTTAAGTCTTCATGCAAGGACTTACTTGACAAGAGAGTCCCTTACATCTTTGCCATTTATCTCTGATATGTGAGGGATAGCATTTCTCCATTTTGGAGCACATAGTTTTCAAGATACTGCTTTAGAAAGCAGGGAATCTGCTTTCACCATGAACTAGCCAGTTTCAGGAACCATAAGAAAATTAATTTCTGACTATAATCTTTTTTTCCCAAAACTAAGTACTCTAACATAGCAGCACAAAATGACTACATCATTTATTGTTCATGTCTCCCTCATCTTATTAGGAGGGTTTTGGATGATTTTATTGTCAAACAGATCTATGAAGATGTCTTAGTGATGTTTCTGGGAAGTGTTTATTTGTCTTGGTGACTAAAAGCAGAGAGCTCTGATCTCTGATTCGACTGCCAGTTTTATTTACCAATTCTGCCTTCAGATATCACCATTCGGCTCGGAACTTCAGAAACCACTATGAAGTCACAAGATAGGAAGTTTAAGGAATAGAAGAGACACTAACAACGATAGACCGCCAGGGACACAAAGGACACATTAATCACTAATGAAAGCTAAATTCTAATAATCACTTATTTCTACCTATATGACAGCCCTTTCTTCTCTCTCTCTCTCTCTCTCTCTCTCTCTCTCTCTCTCCTTCCTTCTTTCTTAAAACATACAAAACCCTATAAACGTACGTGTTCTACTTTCTTGATATCAGCACTACACCCAGCTCCCTGTACCACAGTTTCTCTAATGATGATGTGGAAGTAACGATTTCTTCACAAATATAAATCAAGTGTGATGTGTGAGTAAAAATGTTAGAGGAATGTAAATTTTCCTCAAGAGAGAATTAAATGTATCTGGCATCAATATTCCAGCTTGGGAGTTCAGGTTTCTTCATTAACGAGAGGATAACATTCACATTCAGAAGCCAGGACTTACGGGACATTAATTATTATACACACTCTTTCCCGCAGACTCTTTCACTGACCTTTAAGAAGTCATTTAACCTTCCTGCCCTCTGTTTCTTTCCTCACTGATAAAATTAGAGATTGCAATGCTTTTTCTATGTATGCAATGAGGTTGTTGAAGATAAAATTCAGTGGAATATTCAATAATTTTAAAAATGTAATATGCAAATATATTAATGAATCATTTGAGATTTATACATGAGTTCTCTCATATCTGTCTATTATGAACCTGAAATGCTGAAGCCTTAAGCAATATTCAGTTATTGTTTTGGAGTAAATTCTTCTTTGCCTGTACTCTAATTTTATTTTTACATTTTAAAATGTATTTTCTTAGAAATATGAAGGGCAAATATATTTTTTCATTTTAGGATATCATTTAGTTAAGATACTTACTACATTATTAATAGAGTTTTAAGTACCATTTTATAATTACTTTTCAGTGAAAGAGTAGTAAATTCCCTTGGGGAAACTTGAAATGTATGAATTACAAAACTAAGTGATGGCTTACAATTAAATACAAAATGAAACTTAAAAGATAGATTAGTTACATTTCTACATTTCTTTATAATTTCATTAACAAATTTCTTCAAGCACAACTTATGATGGAATATAATAGCCATCTCTATTTACATGAGGTTAGAGAAAGATAGATATACATGTATGCATGTATGTATGTGTGCTTATGTGCATGCACACATGTATACGCATGCATCAGAATATGTATTATAACCACTAAGATTCCTAGATCCCTGTACCCCACAACAAAGGATTGGAGCAGATACATGGAGAATAGAAGGAAAAGCCAGTTTATTCAGGAGAAAATCACCTCTGAGAAGAAAAATGGCCTAGAGCAGTGGATACGTCAGAAGCTCAAGAGCACCAGTGCTGGGCAGATTGGGACATTTTTACATTTTTACTGTGCACATTTTTTCTGCTCATTCTCTGTTACATGTAAGCCTTGTTTATGGAGGGGATATTTTGCTGTCTTTCTCTGTCATTTGTTTCTTTCATTTGCTGATCTTTATGCTTTTTTCTCTGTACCAGTTTCTTTCCACATACAAATGTGGAATACAGAGAGATAATGAATAGCATTTGCCTACATTCTAACATACACATACAAATTCTTATCTTCAGGAGTAAGATTCTGCTTTTGCATGCTATCAAGGTATTGTAGGATGAGTTGAATGATGAGACTACCAAATATTTGTTGACTTCTCTGCTACAAGACCTCTGTAGAGCACAATGGGGTAACCATTGTTAGCCCAGGTGAGATGGCATCCTGGAGTATGTTACTTGCATGTGGAAAGGCCTGCAAGCCTTCACTATAATTGCTGCTGTTTGCAGTCACTCCCAGTATGTTCTGACAGTGTTCTACAAGAGACTGGCTCCTCCTTCCCCTCCTTTACCAAGTACTGCCCTTTCCAGAGAGACTCCTTCTAGATTTATCTGTCCTTCTCACAGAGCTGGCAGCCCTTGCTCTGACCAAAAATGTTATCTTTAAGCCTTGCTTGCTTACTACTATGTGTTTTGATAAGGTCTTGGCCAGTAGGACAATTATTGGATGCTGCTGCCTGTCCGAATTCTTATCAGACTGTACTAGAAACGGGTGACCTTTCTCATTATCTTTCCTATCTGTCTAATACTCAGCAACATTTGTCATTGTTGGGAACAAGAAGTTATTCTAGATAGAAAAACATTTATCCTGCTAAAATCTAATCTAATTGAATTCCTAGCACAAGATCATTGCCATTGTTGTAGTACCTACAAGAATCTGACTTCAAACAGCAATGAGAATGCACAGTTCTATTTGAGATTATCCAGCTAGCAGCACCTCTCTATGATCTTTCTACTAGAAGGAAAATGAGCAAAATGTGTCTGACCCTCTCCCACGTGACCTGGAGCATTAGGTCACAGAAGCACTGCTCACTCTTCTTAAACTATCCTATTGCTTTGATGATTTCCCTCAGTTGCTTGGTTTCCCATTCCAAGTCAATTTTGACCCCAAATAGTCCAATTCAAAGCTTAAGCACTGCTGCAGTTAGCAACTGGCTAGGATTCACAGAAACCATCTTTTCTTAGTCTTGACCTTTAAGCCTTCCTAGCAAAATAGTGCTAAGGGTCAAGAAATGTTCATTTTTCATAGAACCCTGTGCTACTGTCTTGAGAGATGAGCTATTAAAATGGGAAATGTTACTCTGAAAGCACATAATCTGCATTTTAAGAACAGTCTCACATTTATTTATCAAAATCATCCACTTTACAAACAAGATATCTTGCCAAGAGAAAAAGAATAAAAATAAAAAGCTCTTAGAAGTAGAACTTCACTAACAAGGCCTACCAAAAATTAAATATTCCTGTAAATTCATACTACATCTGCTGCCTTTTCTGCTAATACAGGGATGTTGCTAAATTCCTTCCCTGGGGAAAGTATAAAGCAACATTTACCCTGCTTTCCAATGTCCCAATGACAAGTTGATGAGTCCACAAAAGTTCACTATGCGGAATCAACAAATTTACTAAACTTTCTGACAAAGCCTAGTTGAGGGGTTACTAAGATGTGCATGGGCACTCCTCCCCCTAACTAGTTGCACCGGAAATGCCTTACCCAGCACCAACAAGAGATTCTTTGTGGTCATATATTGATCCCCCACCTGAGTCTTCCCAACTCGGTGCTACATTCCCTCCCACCAAGTCACATGCAATGGTGGCAGAAGGTGGAGAGCAGCTAGACAGGTGAGGTTCTGCAACCTAACTCTGTTCCTCTGTGGGGGCTGTGAAATGTCTACATTGCCAGTTGGCATGATCTTTGGTGAATCTGAATCACCTGAATACCCCCAAGATAGTGGTTACCTGGGTTGGAGGACAGTCACTAATGACAGGGCAAATATGCTGTCTAGTTTGTATGTAAATTTGACACATGTTAGAGTCATTTGGGGAGAGAGAACATCAATCAATAAAATATTCCCGCCAGATTTTTCTGTGAGCAAGGCTGTGATTAATTAGTGATTGAAGTAGGCGGACCCAGCCCATTGTGGGTGTTGCCACTCTAGGGCTGGTGGTCCAGGTTCCATCAAACAGAAAGCTTAGGAATCCAGAAGCAAGCCAGTAAGCAGCACTACCCAGTGACCTCTGCATCATGTCCTGCCTCCAATTTATTGCCTTGACTTTGTACCATGACTTCCCTCAGGCATGGAGTGTTTTATACAAAAATGTAAGAGAAAATTAACTCTTTCCTCCCCTGGTTGCATTAGGTCATGATGTTTTATCACAGTAGTAGAAAGTCTAAATAAGACATGGGGTTATTTTAAAGAACTCCTATAAATATTAAAGAGAATTGTTTGCAAGGAGTCCACTAATGTTAGTAGTTGAACAAACTGAATATGTAACATCTATTAGGGAGTGGTAATTTCATGCTTTGTGGCAGTGAAAGAATGAATTTATCCGTGATATTTGTGAATTGGGGTATAAATCTTCTCTCCAACCTCAAAAGTGTTTTTGTTGTGAAGGGAAAAGTGTATGATCAAAATACATGGCATGAAAAAAATTAAATAAAGTTTCTTTAGAAGTGATTTGTTTTCATTTTCAAAAACCTTCCACATGGGACTAATACATTTACAATTTTCTTTATTAATAAACTAAAAATTATACCTGGAAAAAATTCAAACTCAGATGTGTAGTATTGATTTTATAACTGAGGGCAGTTTGTATAAGAAGCAACCACAAGGACACACTTTAGTGATTATTGCCACTAATTTTTGTTTTATGGAGCTTGGCTTGATTTTTTTTATGTTTCACATAAACAAACATACTACAATTCATATATGTTAGTTTTCACAAGAAAATGAGAAGTTTAGTGGGAGATACACATGGTTTCTAGAGAATTCACTACTTGTATGCACAAATAAAATTATAAACAAGACTTCCAAACTTGAAGAAAAAAATTATTTTTTCTCTCATTCAGTGACAATAATAGGTGAATTTCCAGGTAACTTTTTTGCCCACTCAAAGATATTATATTGAAACTATACTATTACTGTTTGGAAATAATGGCCATTTCCCCCCATATACAGTGGTAAAAGAGCATCACATCATTGGGACTATTTCCCTTTGAGGAAATTACTTTTTGACTGTAATGCATCACAACTACTTTTAATAGAAACTTCCTGGAGAACTTTGGGTATTAATAGCTGAGTTTGAAACCAATTTCTTATAAAAGGAAATTGTTCTAGAGTTATCACAGTGCTCTTAGAATGGATGAATATTTTAAGCAAGGTAAGCAGAAGTGAGTTTATGAATGGATTTACTTTTATTTGATAAATTGATCTTGGTTTAAGCATAGCTTCTGTAAGCCAAAAGAGCCTAAGTGTGAGAAGAAGAAGATGCCTTTCCCCTCTATCTTTGCTGCTTGGTCATCAGGACTCCCGAGCCTTTCTGGCTCTGTTTGTGGATCAACTCCTCTGTCACACCTCCAGCACACTTTGAATTACAGTAGACTCAGAAGGAAATGAGAGGAGAAAAAAATTCAACAAAACTTTTGGAAATGAGAATATTTACCTTGGAACTTATTTATTTAGTTAGTTTCCAGTAAAATAAATGAAGATGGATATATCTCACCACTCATAACTTAAAATTGTTAGTATGTGGAACTAAAAGAAAATCCACTTCTAATATACTCAAGGAAAATATAAGACAGGCAAAAAGCAAAACAAAACAAAACAGAGCTTTAAATATGGCTAAAACTGCTTCAGATCATGCCAATGGGTAAGTGACAAGGCAAAAAATATCTGAAATTTATATCATTATAATTGGTGTTTTAATGAGTGAAGAATACCTAGAAGCAAGAAAAGCAAAAAGTACAAACAAAACCAAGCTAATAATCAAAACATGTACAAGGCCTTGATTTTGATCTCCTACACTAGTAAAAGACACATACCATAACAAACAAACCTATCTGAACCCGTGCAAGCAATGCTATACAGACAGAACAGGTTATATTTAGGATCTATCTATCTATCATCTATCTATCTATCTATCTATCTATCTATCTATCTATCTATCTATCCTATATGTGTGTGCATGTGAATGTATATACACACACACACACACAAACACACACACACACACACACACACACACACATACACACATACACACACACAATTATGCAATAACAATGAAAAAAGTAGCCATGAATTTGAAGGAGAGCAAAGAGGCATACATGGGATGTTAGAGAAAGAGAGAGAAGGAAAAAGAGAAACATAATTAAATTTTAATCCCCCAAATAAGTTATAACACAAAACCAAAACAAAGCACCTTGTCAAACGATTATAGGAGGAAAAGCTAATAGTATTCAAAGTAGAAGAGAAGTCCCTCTGCATTCATTATAAGGGAGCTACAAATTAACATTAAAGTGATATTATATACTTTATATTTAATTGTTGGTGGGTGAAGAACAAGATGTCATTGGACATGTGATTAGCATATAATTGGCACAATCTTTGTAGGAGGGACTATTCCATAGAAATTATCACAGAAGTGTGTACTGTGGAGCCCAGGATTTCTTGATTCCTTGGCAACAGGTTCTACAGACTAACTTGGGGTCTAGCACAGAATTTGGAACCGTACAACACAACAAAGTTAATGCATAACTTGCACTTAATGGACTACTGTGTATCCATACACAAAGAATACATACTTGTTTGGAAGTCTTCCAAAATAAACTGAAGTGAACAACCAAAGATGTAAATATTTCTGAAATACATTCTTTGAGTTTGAAAATGATAAAAAAAGGACAAAGAAACTTTCTTTTATTCATAAATGTCTTTATACATTTTAGCCATTTGAATTCTGTAAGCATTTTGGATATACAAAAATTTAAACTTTGATGATAGTATCTTTACAGACATTGTTTCCTGGAATGCCAAAGATTTGAAATTTACTTGAAAGCATTGAGAATAGATTCTTCATTTTGAAGAAGACAGCAAGACTGGGGTTGGGGAGTAGATGGCAGGGCTAGGGATACGGTGGTTGGCATTTACATTTGCATTGTTTGGGGTTTAATTGGCTGTGGACAGGGTGGAGCAGTACATGGGATCCTTGTTTCCCAAAGCAAGCATCCCCAGGAAACACCTCTAATCAAATATTCAGATAGAAATCACTGTCTTGTATTTGGTTACAATCAAGTCAAGAAATCCTTCCTAAGCTTTGATCTCTGTGACATGTCTTCAGGAGACAATTGGTACTTTGTATTTACCTCAGCACAAAATGCTATATGCATAATATTGAATAGCATAATATTAAATAGTTTACAGACCTCTTCCCAAACCCAAAATTACTTACCCTTTACATCATCCTTCTGTTGTCTTTCCTGCTCCCTCTGTCTCCTCCTCCCCATCACAGCTTGAAAGTAAACTTAATCATTATCATAAAATATTTTTTCCATTTTGAATTTTCTTTTTTTGTAATTAGATATTTTTTTATTTACATTTCAAATGCTATCCCAAAAGTTCCCTATACCCTCCACCGGCCCTGCTCCCCTACCCACTCACTCCCACTTCTTGGCCCTGACATTTCCCTGTACTGGGGCATATAAAGTTTGTTAGACCAAGGGGCCTCTCTTCCCAATGATGGCTGACTAAGCCATCTTCTGCTACATATGCAGCTAAAGACATGAGCTCTGGGAGTACTGATTAGTTCATATTGTTGTTCCACCTATAGGGTTGCAAACCCCTTCAGCTCCTCAGGTACTTTCTCTAGCTCCTCCACTGGAGGCACTGTGTTCCATCCTATAGATGACTGTGAGCATCCATTTCTGTATTTCCCAGGCACTGGCAAAGCCTCACAGGACACAGCTATATCAGGCTCCTTTCAGTAAAATCTTGCTGGCATATGCAATAGTATCTGGGTTTGGTGGCTGATTATGGGATGAACCCCCGGATGGGGCAGTCTCTGGATGGTCCATCCTTTCGTCTTAGCTCCAAACTTTGTCTCTGCAACTCCTTCCATGGGTAATTTATTCCCTATTCTAGGGAAGAGTGAAGTATCCTCATGTTGGTCTTCCTTCTGGATTTTCTTGTGTTTTGGAAATTGTATCTTGGGTATTCTAGGTTTCTAGGCTAATATCCACTCTCCATTTAGTTTGATGTTGGCTACTGGTTTGCCATAGATTGCTTTTATTATTTTTAGGTATGCAATAAAGTAATTTTTTAAAGATATGCACAGTAAACTGAGGCTTTGCAAATAAAAATAACAATTATGGTATCTTCATTTCAGATATTGTATATTGTCTTCAATACAGCACAGACACCATGGTTATTCCAACTACTTGGTAATGTACTCGTGGTTTTGAAAACATGAAGGTATACCATTGTGCGTATCAGTTTGGGCACAATGTATGGTCTTCAGTGAGGATGACTGGTACATGTTACAGTGCTTCTTGTTCTCCATGTTATGTATGGAGGGATTTTTCCACACCCTGAAAGCCAGGCAGATCCAATGACACTAGGTAAGTCCCTTTCCCCTCCAATCTCCTGCTTGCCAACTTGCCTGAAAACTGATCCAACAGCTGTAACTACATCCCATACTTTGTGCTCCATTTTCTGCCCCACAACTCTGCATGCATTTCTGTAGATCTGTAGTTACCAGGAATACCAGGTAATGTGCTGTCTGTCTAACGGCCTTGCTCATCATATTCCCTGTCTTAATCAGGGTTTCTATTTCTGCACAAACATCATGACCAAGAAGCAAGTTGGGGAGGAAAGGCTTTATTCAGCTCATATTTCCACATTGCTGTTCATCTGCTGTTCCAGAATTGGAACTCAAGCAGGTCAGGGAGCAGGAGCTGATGCAGAGGCCATGGAGGGATGTTCTTTACTGGCTTGCTTCCCCTGGCTTGTTCAGCCTGCTCTCTTATAGAACCCAAGACTACCAGCCCAGAGATGGCACCATCCACTAGGGGACCTCCCCCCTTGATCACTAATTGAGAAAATGCCTTACAGCTGGATCTCCTGGAGGCCTTTCCCCAACTGAAGCTCCTTTCACTGTGATAATTCCAGCTGTGTCAAGTTGACACAAAACTAGCCAGTATAGTCCCCCAAAACATGTGCCCGGCATTACTTTCTGCAGCCCACAAACAGGCCTGTTTTTCTGGAGGTCCACTAGCACCAGGGACCCCAGGCCATGATGGTACTAAGGACTCCATCAGAGGCAAGGGTACATCCAAACCCCAGAGGCCATGCAGTTCAGACAAACTCTGGGGGAGACAACCTGCTAGACATGAAGACTGGCTAATCACCAGAACTCCAGGCCACTCAGGACAGTAGTCACAGAGGAAACAGAAGCCAAGGTGAAAATATTCAAAACATACACATCCAACAAAGATAAACTCAGAAATCTAAACCTATAATATCTGCAAAACCCAGAAGGCAAAAAGCCAGAAAAAAAAAAAAAGAAAAACCACCAACAACAAAACAACCATAATCAACAACAGCCAGGGCAATGTGGCACAGCAAACCCTGAATATCTAACACATTTAAAAGGAAATGACCTTAAATCCATTCTTATGAAGATGACAAAATCTTTGAAGAGGAAAATAAATAACCCCCTTTTAAAAAATACAGGAAAATACAACCAAACAGACAAAGTGAATGAATAAAATGGTAAAAATATAATTTGCAGCCAAATGGATGGAACTAGGAAATATTATCCTGAGTGAAGCAACCCAGGCACCAAAAAACAAACATGGTATTTTCTCACTTATAGCCAGATAGTAGCCATAAAGTACAGGATAATCACGCTACAATCCACAATCCCAAAGAAGCTAAGTAACAGGAAATCCTATGGTGGGGGCATTGCATCTCCTTGAGAAGGAATAATAGACTATACATGTGCATAGATGGATGGAGACATCTGGGTTGAGAAGGGGGTGGGGAGTGGAACAGGAGGAATAAAGTGGTAGGAAGAACAAAAAGAGAGAATAAGGAGAGAGAGAGAGAGAGAGAGAGAGAGAGAGAGAGAGAGAAAGAGAGAGAGAGAGAGCTGGAATCATTGGGGTATGGTGGGGGCATTTCTAGGGTAACCTATAAACCTTGAAAAAAGGAAACTTTCAGAAATCTATGATGGTCACAAGCTAAGAATTCTAGCAAAGGGGGATGTGGAGCCCTAAAGGACCATCACTTATAACCAGAAAAGTCTTTCAATGTAGTGACTGTGACACTAACCAAGCCATAAAACCTTAGATCTACAATTTCTCCTACCAACAACATGTGCAGGTGTAAAGATGGAGCAGAAATTGAGGGAATGTCCAAACAATGACTGGGCAAGCTTGAGAACCATGCCATGACAGAGAGCCTACCTCTGATACTGCTGATGATACTCTGCTATACTTCTTGACAAGTACCTAGAATAACTTATCGGTGAGGCTTGACCCAGAAAGTGATGAAAACATGCAGAGACCCACAGCCAAACATCAGATAAAGCTTGAAGAATTCTATGGAAGAGGGGGATAAAGGTTTGAAAGGAGCAAGAGGTCAATGACAGCATAAGAAAAGATGTATAACAAATCACCCGGGCCATTCAGTGCCTACAAAGACTGAATCATGAAACATAGCATACATGGGATAGACCCAGGTCCTCAGCACATATGTAATATTTGTGCTGCTCAGTCTTCATGTGAGACTCCTAACAGCAGGAACTGTATCTGACTCTGTTCCCTGCCTTTGGATTCCTTTCCCTGTCTGGGCTGCCTTCCCTAGCCACAAAAGGAGAAGATGTGCCCAGTACTATTGCAACTTGATATGCCAAGGCAAGGTTATCCATGGGAAACCTTCCTTTTTTATGAGGAGAAAGAGAGAACTGGAAGTTGGGGGATGGGGGGAGAAGGCAGGTGAGGTGAGAGGAAGGGACTGGGAGGAGATGAGGAAGGGAAAGCTGCAATTGGGATGTAAAGTTAATTAATTAATTAATTAAAATAAATGAATATGGAAGAGGGGACACACAGAATACTTTGTGACTAGAGCAGAATGAATGCTTCAAAAGTACATGTGACTACACTTTTGATCACCATTGAATGAGAGGCAAGAGGAGCTCAGGTTCAGAATAACGCTCAGGAAACATGTAAAGATTGGAGAAAAATACTTCATAAATCTACTTCTCATATTTTAGGTTTTGAATGCTAATAGAGTTGTATTTGTTCAAAAAAGTCAGACAAAGCAGAAACAACATGAAGAAGTAACACTTTGGAACTTGGTAAATGTGTAGTCATACATACTGTACAAAATGATGAATCATGATCTGTGGAGAACCCTTCATCATGCAGAACACTCTTATTACCACATTCATTATTCTCTGGTTGAAACCTAGAAAACAATTGAAAAGCAGATTATGATAAAACTTCTACAAAAGGAAAATTTGTTGATAAGATACAGAGAAAATTTTATCATCTAAAGACAACTTTAGAGAATGCAGAATAAGGCCTCCTGAGATAGTCAGGAGGAGGAGGAGACAGTGGAAATGGTGCTGTCAGAAAGAATCACATACCTAACTCTACATCCAATACAACAAACTTCTAACCCAGGAAGAATACTACATGTAACTCCAACTCCAGGGGCTCTGACATTCTTTTCTGGCCTATATAGACATCTGTGTATAGGTACATAGACTCGCACACATACACACAAATATGTACATAAATTGAAAAATAAAATAAATTTTAATAAAATAAAGGTAACCATTAATGCAGCTATAAACACTGTGATGAACAATGATATGCTGTCTACAAGATATGCTGGTGCAATAGTGACACAGATGATGTTGTAATAGCCAATGACTCTAATTGGAATTATAACACACTCCATGAAATGGAACTCACTCTTGACACTGCCTCAAGTAACTAAGAATGCAAGATTATATAGGCCATTGGCCTAGGATAACACCAAATACTACTGTTCTGTCAAAGGAACATAGCAATCAAATGACTCCTAACAATGGTCTGCCGAACCCATAGATAAGTGTCTCAGCCATCATCAGAGAATCTTTCTCTGACAATCAATGAGAACTAAATCAGAAACCTACAACTGGATGATGTGCAAAGACAGACATTTCTGAAACACTCAATCCTAAGTGGAATGGCTTCAGCAGACACTTCACCTCACAGACCAGGAAGCTATTCCAAAGGAGGCTTAAAGATTATAAAGGCCAGATGGACAATGTCTCCAAGGAAACAATGTCTCCCAGATAGATGCACATATGAATTCACAGAGTCTGTGGGTCAATGCACAGGGCATGGACAGGTTAAGGTCCTATGGTGTTTCAGATCTGATAGAGGGAAGTCTCACTGGGTATATTATAAAGATAAGCACCATGCCTTGTGGTAGATGACCAATGCATAATGAACTCAGTGCTATTTTTATAGAATTTTTGTCTCATCTTGCTTTGTTTGCATATTTTCTTTGTCTTACTGGTCCTTTGTTTTTAATTTCATGTTTTTATTGGTTTTGCGTATATGTGCATTTCTTGTTTTTCTGTAACTCCCTTTTCCCTGTAAAAAAGTGAGAGAGAAGAAAAAGGGGTATGGGAATGGTAGGGGTGGTAGGAAGAATCTAGGAAAAAGTTTAGGGAGGGGAAATCACAATTAGAATATATTGTATGGGAATTTTTTCAATTAAAAAATATGAAGACCTTTTGGAAGCTTGACTATTTCCAGAAATAGCTCAATAAATGATGTTTTTCTTAGCTATTCTTGTTCTACAGTACAGTTGCTGCAAATAATAAGTCATTTCTCCTGCCCCAAATGTATACCTCCCACATTGGGACTTTATTCAAAAGCCATAGTTCCTGAAGTCCTGCTGTTAAATCTTGTTTGGGAAGACTAGGGCCTATTCTCGCCTAACATTAATTTGATAAGAAGCAGTGCAGCATGAGATTGATGTTGGAATGTCTCCAGAATGTCTCTCGTTTGACACATTATCCCACAGTCTTACTGTGAGATATGCAAAAGTGCATGTAGTTATGAGAACAAGTTGTA
This sequence comes from Mus minutoides, assembly GCA_902729485.2. Classification (NCBI taxonomy): domain Eukaryota; kingdom Metazoa; phylum Chordata; class Mammalia; order Rodentia; family Muridae; genus Mus; species Mus minutoides. Next base: position 13,562 of record LR749956.1, on the reverse strand, counting down.
TTCCTATAAACACGAGAGAGTGGACTTCAGTGATATATCAGGTTTTATAGCCACATAAATATACCCTTGGCATCTTTAAAATATGTCATTTGACCTTCACTTGTCTTGGGACTCATTGCACAAAAGAGTTTGTCCTCAAAGCCAAACATCTCATAGTCATTTTAGAAATAGATATATACGTTTTGAATGCTTTTCTGTGGGTGTGCTTAAGCCACAGACAGGTGGACTGGGGATTTCTCCATGACTGTTGCACATAGGAAGAATGTTGATAGCAAGAGTGGACACAGCAGTCTTCATACTAGGCACTGTCCTGGAGCCAGTGATCCCAGAGGTAACCTTTCAGTTTTGATTGATTCTATAGCCTTACAAAGATTTCTAGACTTTACTTTTAAAATGGGCCCCTGTGTTCTGGGATTTCCATATCTTTTCAGTCTTCTCATCTCTCTTCTTTTCACCAATCTCCACTCACTTATGTGCAGCACCATGCCCCTAAAACTGTTCTTCCCAGGTTCAGAACCTACTTAGTCTTTCAGTGGCCTTGGTGGAAATTTCATCTCTTGCTTCTGTGAGCTGTGATACTACATTCCACTGTTACTTGTTTTCTTTCTCCTGTACACTTACAGTTCTCTCTATTACACTAGGCCATGGTGGGGACATCTCAACACTGCTCATGCTTCCTGTCTCTCTACATAGAACTTTACAGTGACTCCTTAGGTATTAACACTGTACCATATAATGGGCCAGGTATTCTGGTAATATTGCTTAATTAGCCAAGAGTTCTATGTTGATTATATTTATTTAACAGAAAATGGATGTAAGATTTCAAAGTTCATATGATCTGACAAATACCAGCTTATTAGACTCAAAACTGTACTTAGTTCCACTTTTTCTTCTTCTCAGAAACAATTTTAAAGCTATATGTTTATATTAGCTGTCTATAATATATACCTAATATGTAATATATGGTGGTCATTCATTTTACTTATTGACAAAAAATTATTCTGAAATCACTGACCTTGTATTGCTCTGTTCAATAAGTGATGTTTTTCTCCTGTGATCTTATAGCCTGAGTCAAGCTGGGATCTTCGTTACTCTGTGTAGGCAAGTTTACATCACAGCTTGGCAGGTTATTCCTCACACTAAAGAGTTTTCCCCCCACAATCCTAATTTTTGTTGTACTTTGTATTGGTTATTTGTGTGGCTGCTGTGCAAAATATCCAGCAAAAACAACTCAAAGAAGGAAGTGCTTCTTTGGGATCCAGAGGATTCAGGCAATTGTTGCAGGGAAGGCATTTCAGCAAGAACTGCATACATGTGGTCACACTGCATTGACAGTAAGGTCACACTGCATTTACAAGTGAGGTCACACTGCATTCACAGTGAGGTCACATTGCATTTACAAGTGAGGTCACACTGCATTCACAGTGAGGTCACACTGCATTGACAGTAAGGTCACACTGCAATTACAGTGAGGTCACTCTGGATTGACAGTGAGGTCACACCGCGTTCACAGTGAGGCCGCACTGCGTTCACAGTGAGGTCACACTGCGTTCACAGTGAGGTCACAGTGCATTCACAGTGAGGCCGCACTGCGTTCACAGTGAGGCCGCACTGCATTCACAGTGAGGTCGCACTGCGTTCACAGTGAGGTCACACTGCACTGACAGTAAGGTCTCACTGCAATTACAGTGAGGTCACACTGCGTTGACAGTAAGGCCGCACTACGTTCACAGTGAGGCCACACTGCGTTCACAGTGAGGTCACACTGCATTCACAGTAAAGTCACACTGCATTCACAGTGAGGTCACACTGCATTGATAGTAAAGTCACACTAAATTCACAGTAAAATCACAGTGCATTCACAATAAGGCAGCAGACATGAAGAACACGTCCCTTCTTTTTTTAATTCAGTCTGGTTACTTCAGCCTATGTGTGTTGCCCATGTATAGAGTATGTCTTTCTATGCAGTGAACCTAATCTAAAGACAGTCCCTCACAGACATGTCCAGAGATTTGTTTCTGTGGTGAACCTAAATCCTATCAAGTTAACAATTAATATTAACCATGATATGCCCCATCTAAAATTTGATTAATATAGAAAACATAACACTATTGCCATGGTGGTATTTTTTATTGGTTACTTGTTGTTATGACCAAGCACCTGACAGGAAGCCCCTGAAAGGAAGAGAAGTTTATTTTGGCTCAGAGTTTGTAGTTGCTTAACCACAAGCACATGGGCAGAGCATTGTAACTACAGTAGGTGCACACAACCAAGAAGCTTCTACACTTCATGATGAATAGGAAGGAGAAAAGAGAGGCAAGGAATGGATTCTGTGTTTACAGAGTTTAACCATGGAGGCTTTACCTCGTTTGCTTTACTCAGGGACAGCCTAAGCTCCCAAACAGTCTCATCACCAGAAGACTAAGTTAAAAACAGAAACCTGCTGGAAGGAGTTCATGTTCAAACAAAAACAGACATCTAGTTTATTTCTCTGTCTCATCAAGATCCAAATACTCTTACTGGAAAGATAAAGTGCGCAAAGATATCCATTGATTTGAATTCAATTCAGGACAGTGTTTTTGGAGGAGAATTTTCAGAGGTTCTTCATTAACAAAAAACAAAGCAAACAAACAAACAAACAAACAACCCAAACTTAACATCACTTAGAGAATGAATGGAACTGTATGTATACTGCTTTTTGTTTCTTGCATATTTTTAAAAATTAAATTAATATGTGGTTTGAAACAAACAAACAAACAAACAAACAAACAAAAATAGTGGACAGTTTCTGTATAGAGAAGTCAAATGACTTATGATTCAAAATGTTGCTTAAAGAATTCTAGAAGTTCCACAATTCTGTAGCAGTTTAGTAACAAGTTTGATGCTTCCTGGTTAAATAATTAATTCCTGACCAGCCAGAGCCAAGTAGCAAGAGCTTCCCTACAAAGTGCCCTTAAAATGACTTGCTGAGCGCTTTAATTTAGCCTTTCATTATAGGAGATTTCACACAGAAATATAGTATTCTTTGAGGTAATATTATAAAATTGAAGAACATATATCAAAGGAAATTCATTATTTTATTCCACAAATAGAAGCCAGTTCTTTAGATAGCATCTAACATAGAGTGAAAGAAAGATCAATATGTGGGTGTGCGTGATATTTTACCATAAATAGCCCCAAATGGCTTTGCTAGTATTTATGTAGTAAAAAGAGAAAAGCAATTATTTTCAAAGGCATTTGTTTCCCATATCATTTCCAATGCCATCCCAAAACAAACATTAATGTGCATAACTTCATCAGGACTGAATCTAGAGTCAGAATATAATTTTACACGTTAATTTGAAAAGTTTGAAGGACAACACCACATAAATGCATTGTAAAGGTTACTTAGAAGATTGGGAAATCCACAAAGCAAATATTTCCACATAGTGTGTTCTCAGCACTGGAATCAGAGAATGCCTGCACTGAATAGCACTCCAGAGGTGTGGACTCAACCCATGTCTGGTGAGGATTTACCAGGATCAATGTCATCCAATCAGATTTGGGATGAGTATCAAATGAGTAAAATTATGGACATTTCTAACTGAAGTTTTTTTTTAAAAAAAAAAGACCCAGTTTTAAAAATGACTGATAATGAATGCCAAGAAAATAGTTTAGTATTACTTCAATTATGTGTTTCACCCTTTCATTTACAAAATTGATTGGATCAATTAATGTGTAGAAAGGTGTTGATGTTCTGGGTCTGTGGCTGCACTTACTTTTCTTCCACAACCCATTGACAAGACTTTGGTTCTAAGTCAGAGTACTGGAATGGGATCTAGAAGTCACTGTTGGTTTTAAAAAATTATTCTCATTACTCTAGTTTCCAACTATACAATTAAACTATAAAGCACTGAGTTACACAGACCCTAAAAGAAATGTGGAAATATTAGTATGAAGCACCCCACAATCTGGTCATACTCAGAAACTAGGTTATTGACAATGTGTTGAAATAAGGTCACACTGGCCTAAGTGCTTTAGTGTGAGTGGCAGAAAGAGGAAACAGTATAGGTACAGGCACAGGAAGAGACACATGGAAAAGGGTGGCCAAGATACATCTGGAGGCAAAGGAATGCCTGTTGCCACTGATCTGGAGAGGTCAGGAAAAATACATGCTGACCTCTTGATTCCTAACTTCAGTCTCAAGAGTTAAGACAGTACATTTCACACACACACACACACACACACACACACACACACACACACACATATGTGTGATATATATATATATATATATATATATATATATATATATATATATATATATATATATATCAGCCCTAGCATACTGCTGTAAAGGTTAATCACTTCAGTCAGTGTTGTTTTAGGGCTCTTATTTTTCTGTGGAACTGACAAGGAGACTGACATCTGACAAACTGTACAAACTGTAGTATCATGCTGGTACTTGGGGTTAGTGCAGGGCCACACATTCAGTGCAGGCAGGTGACTCTGACCATTCCCAGTGCCTTGTGGAAAATATGAGAAAATCATTCTGCTCTTTTACTAAAATTGCACCTAAATGTCTGAGTGTTTTATGCACATGTGCATAGATGTTCAAAAATCATTTCTTCTTATCATTTTAAGTCATGTTAAACAAATACATTTCAATATTTTGTATGGTAATTTTCCCAACTCTTGCCAATTATACATTAGACCAAGTAAATAGACAATGAAAAAAAAAAAAAAAAACCTAAAACTAAAGCAAAGTAAAACAACACAAGCAACAACAACAACAACACAACCTGGTAATTTGGGATGTTTGTGAGTTGGTTCATCACAAAGGTACTTGCTACCAAGACTCTTCTCCTATATCAGACTCATGAAATCCACCCGGCGGAAGGAAAGAATGACATCGAATGTTGTGATCTGACCTCTGACCGTTGTCCTCTAACCTCCACACATGTCCATACACACACACACACACACACACACATATATATATATATATATATATATATATATATATATATATATGAACACACAAAAGAAAAAATAAATAGGTACAAAATAACCCTACAACTTTGTAGTTCTGAGTATTTGTGCACCTCTGAACATCTATTTTTCTCATGAAATCTTTGTCAAAACACTTAACAAGCACATAAAAGACAATATTTTTCAAGTGAGTGAGCCAATAAGCCGCTGTCTTTGGTTGAACTTCATGGGTTTTCTAGCTTTGCTGGAGCACCCATGTTTGATTAAAGTTCATGAGTTTTCTAGTTTGGGACACTGCAAATGCCTTGGCCAGGTATCTTTGTCTCCTGCCCCATACTATAAGAAATTTGAAAAGTAATTCTTCAGTGAGAAGACTTTTCTGTGTAGTCTCTCCCTTTGGACCAGGGTCTGCAGTGCAGGAGACAAAAGAAGAGAAGACAGCAACAATAAAGCAATTTCTACTGCTTAAATGGCTTCCTGCCACTGCCTAGGTAAGCAGAGGAGCTCTGATGAGCTGGCCTAATGCTACCAGAGCAGCTGGGAAGCATAGTCAGAAATGACTTCCAGTCTCCTTTGAAAACATCAAATGGCTAGCTAGCCCGTAGCACAGGTCCCTATGGCTCTTACTTAATATTTCAAAACCTAACTACTGTGGAGGCCATAGGAGTCTATATTTCTTCCTGGTCCAGTGGAAAGGCCTCTTAGGGAAAGGTTGAAAAAGAAAGTTAAACAGCACTTTATGAAGGTCAAGCCACTTAACAGCTTTGCCAGGTGCAAACGGGACCTTGCACTTGCCTTTCTCAAGACCTTGCAGGTGTGATGCCCTGGGAGGATTGTGAGGTTAACAGGCTCCAGTGCTTCATACAGTCAAAGCTTCTATGCCTCTTCCAGAGAGAATGCAGAGTACATACAAAGGCTTTTATGTAAACAGTGACAATGTGCTTGGCAAATGAGACTTGTTAATTAGAGATAGCATAGCTGATTCAAAGGCTAAAACACTTGCTCAAATCATAAATGCCAATTGCCATTGTTCCATTAGGAGTGGAAGCCTCAGATTGAAATTTTACTGGCTAGCTAGAGACTTGAAGCAACAAGATGGAATTTACTAGGACATACTTTTTCTCGTTGGATGAAATCAGGAAGGGGCATGTTTAAATTCCTGACCTTTCTGATTCTGTCAAATTGTGAGTAGAATGCAAAAGCCACCCAGTAGAAAGCGAGGGGTCAGTCACTGAAGGCAATAGGCCCTCATTAACCACTTTACAAGATATTTAAACAAAGTTCATCTGATCACTAGTAAAATAAATATCTTTATAGCAGCCTACAAGTTAATTGAAACAGCTAACAGAAGGATTTCATGTAAATCCATCAAGCTATACCTATTGATATGTGGTAACTTTTACTATATTCCCTTTATGTAACTAGTTGTCTACACCAAAGGATATAGTCCACAAACCAATTTATGCATTGTCTTCTTTAGATATGGTAGGATTAAGTTTTTTGTTCTTTGTTTTTTCTTAATGTTAGATGCAGTTTATATTATATGGGAAGTTGGCCCTCTGACAATCACTATAGGACATATCCAGACACCAAATTCAATTCACCAATTCAAAAGAGATTTATTATTCTACAGGAGCAATCGCCGTGGGGGTGGGGAACTCTGCAAAATCAACAGCAAGCATCTGAAGCAAACAAGGCAGCAAGCGCAGGTGTTCCCACGGGAGTGGGTTTTTAGGGGGCAATGGGGAGAGTCTGTGCTAGGGTGAGTCCGGAAATCTTCATTGGTCATGTTAGATAAGTAATGAATTTTAATGGTTGGACTTTGCTGTTTTGTCTCAGGAATGAGTCAGTGGCCAAATAAGGGAATGGACCTTGAAGGAGGGCCTTCAGAAGGCAATCTAACGTTTTAGCAAGGGAAAGAAGGTAAAAGGCAATTCCTGTTGGTGCCATGTTTGCTGTGCTTAGGCCTGCTAGAGCCCTCCATATATTAGAATGATGCTAGCTAGCTAGGCTGATTCTCATTTCAAAAAATCCGGGCTGTTGAAATAATGCAGAGAATGAAGAATGGATGGATGGATGGATGGATGGATGATGGATGGATGAATGAATACTATCTCTTTGCGTGTGTGTGTGTGTGTGTGTGTGTGTGTGTGTGTGTGTGTGCACACGCTTTTCTGAGCACTGGACAGTGTCTGGGCAAAGCCTTTCAGGAGCTGCCATGCTCTAGGAAAGTGAGCTATTGTGGAGTCTGGAAAAGAAAATCGTGGAGTCTTATTCCAGGGAGAGGAGATTCATTTTTTATTTCAAATATCACTCATGACATTTGATGCGGTGATGACAAGGATGCTTAGAATGTTTCAGGAGAACTGATCTGGCCAAGGTTTGAGGGTCAGAACTGCATGACAAGAGACTGTTGGTAAGGAGCCAAGCTGAGAAACAGCCGTAGGAATTTAACAAAATGAGAAGACAAGGACTGTCCTTCTAGCACTTGTTCAGAAAACTGTGCCACTAAGCATCAAGCTTACACTGTAGTGTTAATCCTCCCTGTCTAGTGGGAACAACTAACTGAGCTGTACTGGATGAGGGGAGTAAGCCTTAGAGATGAGATGATCTGATGACCAAGGATAACGACAGTTGGAAATTCAGGCTTTCTGAATTTGAAAACTTTGGGTTAAGGAATAAATGTGTTTAGCAATGATCTCATGCCAAATTTGATCTTTTGGAAAGAACAGGATGTGGCATAACATTAATGATCTCTGGGACCAACAGGTAGGTGAATATCAAGGTCTTTGTACCTCTTTCCATTCTTGTAGTTATTTGAAACCTCCCTGTCTCATCTGTCTAATAAACACGTTTTGCATCTCACTTTGTCAAATTTTAGAGACACAGAAAATAACAGCATCCCCAAAGCTTTGTGTAGAAATTATGCTATTTTCTAGCTTACATGGGGCATGAACGCTAGACCACTGAGCTCTTAAGTAATGTCTAGTGTAGACAGTTCTAAAAGGGGATGTTTCCATCAAATACCTCCTCTCAGAGCTCATGGAATCCTATGGAAGTAGAGGAAAAAAAGTGTAAGAACCAGATGGTTGGAGAACACCGGGAGGACGAGGCTCTCTCAATCAACTGAACAAAACTCATATCACCCCACAGAGACTGAAGCTGCAAGCACAGGCTGCAGGGCCAAACTCTCTGCATATGTATTAATAGCTTTCAGTTTAGTATTTGCACGGAACTTTTGCATGTGTGAGCCGAATCGGTCTTGGGTTCTCCTGTCTTATCTTGTTTTGTTTTTTGGGTTTTTTTTTTTTTTCTCTTGGTTTCCTTTGTCCAACTTTGATGTGATTGTTTTTGTTTTGTCTTATTATGTTTTGTTCTGTTATGTTTGTTTAGTTGTTATCTCTTAGAAGCCTATTCTTTTCTGATGAGACAGAAAGGGACTAGATCAGGTTGGGAGAGGAGGTGGGAAGGAATTGGGAGGAGTATAGGTAGGGGAAGCAGTAATCAGGATATATTGTATAAGTATTTTCAATAAAAGGGGAAAAAAGAAAATATAGTGTAGATTAGCTAAATATAGGTTGATACACCTCTGTGGCTAGGAACAATAATCCCATGTGATTAATAAGGAATCTCCTTTAGTACATATGTGGGTGACATGATAGTTTCTACAAAATTAATAATAATAATAATAATAATAATGGCAATATCCATTGTGTATTGCCTTTCCACAAAATAATCCTTTTAAACTGAATTGTATAGCTTGATTCATAGGTCTACATTAGAAATGAAATATATAAGTAGAGCCAGTAATCTATAACATACAGATAGAAATAATACATATTCCTGTGTTTTGTTGCTTATTAGAAGCATTTTCTAAATAAGATATATTAATAATATTAAAGAAACCTTTTGCTCTCTACTGAAATTCTTGTTATCATTTTAACATTTATGACATTATATTTTGCAGTGTATAATCTAAAATTATGTACAAATTTTCATATGATGATCAGTGATAATTTATATCTCCATCTTAAAATGATGGCAGACATTATATATATATATATATATATATATATATATATATATATATATATTTAATTGGGATTTGTATTCTAGAAGTTAAATCAAAAGTTACATACTTTATCCTTTTGTTCTTTAATATGTGTTATTCTTTGAGGATACATTTACAAGAGCTGGTATAATCAAAATACTAGAAATCAACTTAGCGTTGTGTGCGTTTCTAGGCAATATGAAAATATAGTTGAAATTGAAGTTAAAACACTCGCAGACTGTCTGAAAATTTTAACATAATATCTAGTGATCCTTCTAATAATGATCTAACACATTTGCTGAATCTCATATTATGTTGCTTTGTTGCATACACTCTGCCTTTTCAGAGTTAGAGCAAAATCATAAGATAACTAGAAATTAGTTCAAATTTAATAATGAAGTTAAGAATCAGGTAAACTGATTTCCTAATACCCATAATACGTTGATCATAGTTCTTGGCTCCAAAATTCAGAACTCAACTAACTGTGAGGATGAAAAGTAACATATTACACTATTTGATAGCTCATGGAACACCTCGGGTAACTATAAAACCTAGACTTAGAGTGAGGGATCCAGGATATTTGTCAAATTATACTAAAGTACTGTATCATAGCTAAGTCTTGTGGAGTAAAACATTCTCCTGCAGAAGAAAGAGGGGGATAAAATTCTCAAGAAAGTTACAAGATGTATAAGAAACTTAAAAGAATTTTGAGGCTGTTCTTAAAAGTTACAACAAAATAAGGTATTGCTGGATTTGGGGAGGGTACTTGTTGAGGCTGCCTGAGACTCATGATTATAACTGTGAGGAATCAGCTTTCATGAGTTGTGAGCCATGATTAGAAGGTGTGTGACTCACAGTGGTACTCAAAGTCCACTCAGTAAACTCCCCAACTCCCGAAGTAGGGGTTGTTCATCTTTGTCCCTTGAGGTGAATAGAAATAGACCTATGGGAGAAATAAGAAAATATAATTGGTCCCCGAGCAATTATCAAGAGAATGACTTCAGCTTTCTGTAAGCAGTCTAGAATTGCATGCCTCCTTGTAGTGTGTTAATTGTGTAACTCCCACTGTTGGTGGAAAACATGCAACTAGATTAAACTATCTGCCTTCAGAGCATCTCTGGGAGGAATGCCAGGTGCCCATCTTTCTCTGGGTGATACAGGTCAGTGTGCATCCTCAATGGATGGGTTTACCATGCAAAGAGAGGGCTAACCTCTACATAGCTAATGGACTAAACAATACTCGAAGCTCTGAAAGTAACATGTATGAGACAGGATTACAAGCAGGCTATGGTGGCAATTGGATGGCTTTTCCAGTGGGTAATAAGGAATGCAAATGAGGCTGAGGTATTTATTTGCAAGAGGGCTTAACCACAGAAGGGAAGGATTACAAAAGAGAAAAGACTGTATATGGATGCTGTCTCCCTCCTCATTAGTCTTTGATTGGGCAATAAAATAGGAATTTCTTGGACATAGAAGTGCCATTTCTTCCAGCTGACCAGTCAGAAGAGAAAGACAGTGAAAGAGGGGTCTGAACTAAGGAGTACTGTTTGGCCTGAACACCAGGGAAAAAACTGGACAGTGAGGAGGACAAGACCAAAGGGGAAGAGATAGAAGATACATCTCAGTCCCAGTCCTAGTACAGATGAAGGGAAATCCATAATTTAGCATGAAGTTTTGGGATCCTAGTGCTGTTCCTGCATAAGCAGCTGTACTCATAAGGGAATACTCTGACGCTGAACTTCTTGAACTGAGAAATGTTTTCAAGAAGTTAAAGAACTTATTATGATCTAGTTTGTAAGGTGGTGGGATACAAGGACAGACAGAATCAGTCTGAGTGTGGTATAAACAGAGATACTAAGTAATAAACTAATTAGTATTCTGAAAAGGAGACTGCATAATTGGAAACAACGTGAAGAAATTAATCAAGATGGAGTGGCTCATAGAAGCCATTAGTGACACTTAGCAGGCTGAGGTCCCATGGATATTAGGGAGTGGAAGATATTATGACAAGGACATTCAGGCATTTCTGAAAAAAAAAGGGGGGGGCATGAGAGAGGCACTGTTGCATGCTATGTTCATTGGGTCAGAAAGGACTGTACTCACAACAGAATTAAGAGAGAAGTTATTTCACCAGGACCTATAAGAGATGAGAGTGGCTTGACTGAGCTCCTTGATAGGATGTGATATTTACAGTGTAGAAGTAGCTAAGGCATGTCTGAAGGGACTGGTTCAGTTGGCCAGTAGGTTTGTAAGGTATTAAAGTATTCAAGAAGAAATGAACAAACCAGAAAGCAGACAATGGGGCCTGACCTGGTCATTTGAAAGTAACTGTAGAAGATTTGTGTGAAGTTAAAGTTTCTAAGGAAACCATTGATAGGAAGCCAAATAAAATGCTTGTAAAACTCTGGGAGGTTTAACAGTTCAACAGTTCAACAAAGAGTTTTGGATCACATAGTTCAGGTAGAAAGAAGACGCCCGTTTTACTGTGAGGCAATTATTTCCAGTATGCTGAGTACAATTCTCCCTGCAAGAGAGTATACTGAGATGGAGATTGCACATTCATTTTCGGACCTTTTCAGTAGCCAGTTGTGACTGACAGAGAGGCAATCAAAACAATTCTGGTTTAGAGTCTGTCAGAACTGGGGATTTGGCTCAAGTGGCAGATGCAGTAGTGTGACTGTAGTCCTGCTCTTCCTTATCACTGATCTGGGACCAGCAGCAGGAGTCAGTCCCCTGTAAACTACTGGATGGAAAGACACATGTCAGCTCTGTTGCAGTGCCTTAAAAAATGAGGACAAATTGTGGAGAATGACTATGGCTTATGGAAGTTTGAGATTATGGAAGAGCTATGGACTTAATTCCCCAACCAATACCACTATTATTGTATTAAAAACTGAAAACCTTTGATACAATACAAGTTAATAATTTCTTTCTGGTGAATCTCAAGAGCAGTGTATGCTTGCTTGGAATGATTGGTAGCATCCCTTCAAGGATTCTGTCCACTCTAGCAAAACAGTTCCGTGTCTTACAGATTTGAAAAAGCATCTGGAAAACAATGAGAACAGCAGTTGGAGGTCTTGAACGAATACCTCGTATGTGGGTGAAACAAAGTGCTTCTCAGAGTCACAAAGCTGTCAATTTCTTCAATGAAAAGAACTTCAGTGCTAGAAATGGGCTGCATTTCTGAGAGTTGTAGAGGAGGCAAGCTCCTGATGCCGTGCAAACATCAGGACTATTGCCCCTGCGTCAGGTTCCATGTCAGAACTAGACAATAACTCCTTATTGCTTATGAACCAATACCCACATATTTTTGGTTCTAGGACATAAAGAAATCAAGCTCAGATTAAGGTAGAAATATCTTTCCAGACTAGCCATTTTCTTCCTTATCAGAAGTTGTTATACTAGGGACACTGCCACCAGTAGTGCTACTTCATTATGGACAACAAACACTGTATCATCCACATGCCAGACAGGATTTACATGCTTATTCAATAGAGGCACAATTTGATGGGTTCAAGCTACTGATTCTCGTTGGATTTACAGGTCAATTCATGAGGAAAAAAACTATGTTTGGTACTGTAAACCAGGATAAAACCCGATGGCTGGGAGGGACTCAATGGGGACAGTTCTGCGCTTGTTTGGTCAAGCAGATGTCATGTGTCTGTAAAATTTCCTTCTAAAGATTTCTGTTTATATGTACAGATTTCTGATGCTATCAGAATTAGTTTTGAAAGTTCTTATGATGAGGAGGAAATGGTTGTTGCAGGAGACTCACCATTGATTAAATTGCTAAGAATTGGTTATTCTTTCTGTAATGGTGGTACTATTTCTGTAGTATGGTACCTCAAAGCTCACTCAATAAAGGACTATACAAATACCAGCTGACCATCAAGAACCTGGCAACATCATAGAGGAAACTCAGAGGAAAGGAATGGCTACAAACTCACAGCGAACAACAGCAACAAATAGCACTATTCAAAAATAATGAAAAGCATGCTTCTTTGTAAGCTGATTATATAACAGCTTCATGTACTAGAGACAAACAATGCTTATTTTAGGTCTCATCAACATAGTTTATTCCACTTGACCTGATAATTGTTGTGTTTTAAATTTTTTTCAATTTTTACTTTAATTTTATCAATCAATTTTTTATTATTTTCTTTATTTACATTTCAAATGCTATCCTGAAAGTTCCCTATACCCTCCCCCCACCCTGCTCCCCTACCCACCCACTCCCACTTCTTGGCCCTGGCATTCCTCTGTACTGGGGCATGTAAAGTTTACAAGACCAAGGGGCTTCTCTTCCCAATGATGGCCAACTAGGCCACCTTCTGCTACATATGCACCTAGAGACACGAGCTGTGGGGGTACTGGTTAGTTCATATTGTTGTTCCACCTAAAGGGTTGAAGACCCCTTCAGCTCCTTGGGTAATTTCTCTAGCTCCTCCATTGGGGGCCCTGTGTTCCATCCTATAGATGATTATGGGCATTCCCTTCTGTATTTGCCAGGCACTGGCATAGCCTCACTCAAGATAGTTAT
>LR754450.1:44172-56050 GCA_902729485.2 Mus minutoides | reverse complement strand
CCCCAGCCCCTCACTGGGGGATTCTAGGCAGGGGCTCTACCACTGAGCCACGCCCCCAGCCCCTCCCTGGGGGATTCTAGGCAGGCACAATCCTACTGAAATATACCAAAAATCCCAGTTGTAATACTTTCCAGTATTTTCCACCTGTGACTGGTTGTTTCTATAGAGTTGACAGGGCGGACGATGTGTATTCTTCAGACGGCATAAAGCTGTCTCCCTAGAACTGCTGCTGCCTCTATCTGCTTTTTTTCTTCTCCATGATTTCTTTATCTGTAGGCAAACAAGACCTGGCTCACCAGAGGCTGTGCCCAAAAGTGTACGTGCAAAGGAGGGGACATTCATTGCCAGAATTTCAAGTGTCCCTTGGGGACTGAATGCAAGGACAGTGTTGATGGCGGCAGTAACTGTGCCAAAATTGGTAAGGAAGCTATGGGGAAATGGAGAGGGTGTGCTCATGGATGGAGCTATCAGAAACAGGGCAAGAAGGAGCTCAATCTTCTGGGCCCAGGAGGTCGGGTACCACAGTGGGTACCACAGTGGGGAGGGGTCTGGTCTCTGGTGTTTATCTCCCAGTGGCTGGGCTCCCACAATGATGGAGGCACATTCTTCTCTTCTCCTGCTCTCAGGACTTAGCACAGCTGGTGCTCACCGTATGAGTAAACTTGGCATTCCACCTAGCCTAGTGTCTTTATCGCCTACTTCCTTGAACTCTCCCAAGCCCTGTGTGTTAATCTCACGTCCCCGTACCCCATAGCTCTGCAGTGCCCAGCCCACAGCCATCACACCCACTGCCTACCCTCCTGCATCCCATCCTGCTCCAACGTGAATGAGCACTGTGAGAGTGTCAGCCCCCAGAGCCCCTCTACCTGCATCGAAGGCTGCCTCTGCCACTCGGGCTTTGTGTTCAGTAAGGACAAGTGTGTGCCCAGAACTCAGTGTGGCTGCAGAGACTCCCAGGGTACCCTCATACCGGTGAGTGACATGGCATTGGCACTGGGCGTCCTTCCTTCCTCCCTCTGTACGTGAGCCTGGGACATACAGCATTCTATCATGGGCCCTGGAGTTGTTTGGATCCTGAGCAGGCTAGGGACATGCTCTATCGCTGAGACACATTCTACCCCATCGATGGTGGTTCTAGAGATCCTCTAAGGCAGAGGTCTGCTCCCATCTTCTTCCCAGTGGAGTCTGCATAGGCCCTCCACCTCTCAACAGCTCTGGTCACAATCTTTTCCCTGCGTTTCCCACCATATGTAGTTGATGCAATAGATAAGGAACCTTCAGACAGGAGGCTGAGCCCGTCTCCTTATAGCTGGCTTCTTTGTCCTTACTTCCTGCATCCTCCTGTGGCTTCTGTAGACAGGTAAGAACTGGATTACAACAGGCTGTTCCCAGAGATGTACCTGCACAGGAGGACTTGTTCAGTGCCAGGACTTCAAGTGCCCCTCAGGAGCCGAGTGCCAGGACATTGAGGACGGCAACAGTAACTGTGTTGAAATCAGTAAGGGAGCCATGAGGGGAGGTGGAGAGACTGTCCCTTTGGAAGAATCTGGGCAGGGCAAGAAGGAGCTTAGTCCTCTGGGCCTAAGAGGTCAGGGATAGGAGGTGACATGGTGGGAAGGGATTCTGTGGACCATGGCTAGGCTGGGTCCTTTCACCGTGTTAGTCTCTCAGTGGTCAGCATCTTAGTTCATTTCCGTGACTGTGATAAAAATACTGCGACAAAAAGCAACTTGGGGACTAAGGGCTTCTGTTGGCTCGCAATGGCAGTACCAGTCTGTCACTGTGGGGAGGTCGAGGTGTCGGGAACTGAGCGCTGCACAGGCACAGTCGAGAGCAAGAAGCAAGGCCTGCTTAGTAGGACTCTGCCTGCCTTCTCTGCTGTACACAGTCCTGGGCTGAACCAAGGGTAGGCATTCGCCATCCACGGTGTAGCAGATCTGCCTATGCCAATTAAACTAGTGAAGACAGTTCCCCACAGACTGTCCCCATGGACCAATCTGACCTAGACAATCCCTGACTAAGCCTCTCTTCCTAGATGACTCTATGTGCCATCAAGTTGGGAGTTAAAACTAACTGTGAGAATTAGTGTCCCATACATATCATCTTGGCAGATCCATCTTTTCTCACTTTCTTTTCTCCAGGGTCCCACATAGACCTTGTCAGTAAATGCTTGCAGAAAAATCATTTCTCTCTCTCTCTCTCTCTCTCTCTCTCTCTCTCTCTCTCTCTCTCTCTCTCTCTCTCTCTCTTTCTCTCATCAGTTTCTCACAATGAAATGAGAAAAACCATCCTTTTTTTCCCCTCCGGGCTTTGCACACAGTTGATGCTCAGTTAATGTTTGCTGAATGAATAACAAAAGATGGAACCCCTGGCTTCTCTTAGCTCTTCTGCCCTGCCTGTTTCTGTAGTTCCTACGTCCTTGGGCGCCCTCTAGACTCTCCACTTACCTTGCTTTCTCTCCAATGCACAGTTGTGCAGTGCCCGGCCCACAGTCACTACTCCAAATGCCTTCCACCCTGTCAGCCTTCCTGCTCGGACCCTGATGGCCACTGTGAGGGCACCAGCCCCGAAGCCCCCTCCACCTGCAGGGAGGGCTGTGTCTGTGAACCTGACTATGTGCTGAGTAACGACAAGTGTGTGCTCAGCAGTGAGTGTGGCTGCAAAGACGCCCATGGCGTCCTTGTCCAGGTGAGTGGGTGTGGAGAGCAGGAGTTGGTGAGGGCTGAGGAGATAGCTCAGTGTGTGAGGACCTCAGGTCAAGTCCCTGTAATCCATTTAAGCTAGGTGTGATATTCTATGTCTATAATCCCAGAGCTCTTACTGAAACACGGGAGGTGCAAACAGGACAACACTGAGAAACTTGCAGGCTAGACATTCTGGTGTACATCATGGTGGTGAACATCACCAGAACCAAGATGGGGGAGAGAGGAGAGAGAGAAAGACAGAGAGAGAGAGAGAGAGACTGTTTCAAATGCGTGATTTTTCTGTATGGCTTGCCTTGCAGCTGAAGGTTGGTCAGTTCTTGGCATATGCTAGACCAGTGCCTTACTGCTGAGCCACACACTCTTCCCCTTGCTTAGGGACTCTAGGCAATTGCTCTAACCCTGAAGCATATCTTCAGCCCTTCTCTAGAGGTCTCTAGGCAAGTGCTCTATCACGGAGCCATGCCCTCTGCTACTTATTGGGGGTTGTAGTCAAGCTAAGGTATGCCCACAGCCAGAATAGCAATTGTTTTAAAAATATTTTCCACCCACTGTTGATTGACTCAATAGACATAGAACTTACAGACAGGGAGAGCAAATGGAAGTCCCTCGGAGAGCCGCTACACACAGTGCTGTGGGCCTCACCTCCGTCCTTGTCTTGTTACTTCTACAGGAAGGCAAGACATGGGTCTCCAGGGGATGTACCAAGAACTGCACCTGCCACGGAGGGACCATTCAATGTCACGACTTCAGATGCCCAACAGGGTCCCGTTGCCTGTACAATGATGAGGGCAACAGTAACTGTGTCACCCACGGTAAGGAACCTTCCGTAGGGGAAGGTTAAGGATATGTGCTCATGGGTGGGAGAATCAGAGTATGGGAAAAGAAGGGAATTAGTTCTCTGAGGACGGACACACACACACACACACACAGACACACACACAGAAATACACACACTGACACACACACAGTCAGTGCTCAGTAAATGTTTGCTGGATGAATAACAAAAGGGCCAGGGGAAACCCTAACTTTTCTTAGTTGTTCTGTCCACTCTGTGTAATGTGGCTTCTGCTTCCTTGGGCCCCCTCTGGTTCTCCACACTAATGCTAATCTTTTTCCACCCCAAAGCTCTGAAATGCCCTGTCCACAGCATCTATACCACCTGCCTTCCCTCCTGTCTCCCTTCCTGCTCGGACCCAGAGGGCCTCTGTGGAGGCACCAGCCCTGAAGTTCCCTCCACCTGCAGGGAGGGCTGCTTCTGTCGATCTGGCTATGTGCTGCATAAAGATAAATGTATGCTTAGAATTCACTGTGGCTGCAAAGACTTCAAGGGTAACCTCATCGAGGTGAGCAGGCATGGCGACTGTAACGGGCAGGGTGGGGGGTGGAGGGAGCTGGCTCAGTGGATAAAATGCTTGCTGCACAAATGTGAAGACCTTAGCCGGGCGTGGTGGCGCACTCGGGAGGCAGAGGCAGGCGGATTTCTGAGTTCGAGGCCAGCCTGGTCTACAAAGTGAGTTCCAGGACAACCAGGGCTACACAGAGAAACCCTGTCTCAAAAAACCAAAAAACAAACAAACAAACAAACCCAAATGTGAAGACCTGAGTTTGAATCCCCATGACCCATAGAAGTTGGGCAAAGCTGACGTGACACCAGTTTCCCTGCTATGATATAGGAGGTGCAGCTAGGAAAAAGCCCAAGAAATGTGGGCACCAACTCTGGCGGTGTGCAAACGAGCAGTGGATACCAGCACAGAGACAGAGGGAGGCAGATGGATCTTGTCTTAGTACAACATGGAAGGCAAGGACCGGCACCTTAGTGTGGACACACACACACACACACACACACACACACACACACACACACGGCATTCTAGTAAGGCTGAATCATGCCCACTCCCTGTGGCAATTTTAAAAACTCTTTTCATCTGTAGTTGGTTGACTCACTAGATATGAAACCTGCCAACACAGAGGGTAAATGTAAGACCCTCGAACAGGAGCTTCCAGCCAGGGAGCCTGTGTGGAAGCTAACCTAGGCCCTCTGCACAGCTGTGTAGTTTCATCTTCTTGTGGGACTCCTCTAACAGTGTGAGCAGGGGCTGTCTCTGACTCTGTTGCCTGCCTTTGGGACCCTCTCCCCCTACTGGGTTGCCTTGTCCACCCTGAATAGAAGAGGAGGTACCCAGTCTTACTGCAGCTTGATATTTGATGACTATTTGATATCTATCCATGGAGGCTGGCCCTTTTCTGAAGAGAAACGGACACAGGGGTGAGGGTGGTTGAGAGCAGAGAAAGGAGGAGAAACTCTGGTTGGGATGTAAAATAAATAAAAAATTTTTAAAAAAAGACCCTGGGACAAAACTAAGCTTGTCTCCTAGAACCGGCCCTCTGTTCTCTCTTTCTTTCCCTTCCTGTGGTTTCTGCAGATCGGCCAGACATGGATCTACTCTAGGTGTTCCAAGATCTGTACATGCATGGGAGGGTTCTTTCAGTGCCAAAGTTACAAATGTCCTTCTGGGACCCAGTGCAAGGAAAGCGAAGATGGCAGCAGTAACTGTGTCTCCAGCAGTAAGGGAGCCTGTGGGATGGGAGGGACAGAGCCAGCTCATGCCTGGAGGGATTCGAGGCATGGCATGAGCCCTCTTCTCCTTCCACCCCATAGCTATGAAGTGCCCAGTCAACAGTCTCTACACCCACTGCCTTCCCACCTGTCTACCTTCCTGCTCTAACCCTGACGGTCGCTGTGAGGGCACCAGCCACAAGGCCCCCTCCACCTGCAGGGAGGGCTGTGTCTGTCGACCTGGCTACCTGCTCAATAAGGAGACTTGTGTGCACAAAAACCAGTGTGGCTGTAAAGATATCGGGGGCGACATCATCCCGGTGAGTTGGTGTAGGAAGTGGGGGATTGGGGTGGCCACTCTCTGCCTTTCTCAGCCTTGGATGTGCCTGTTTGTAAGGCTGGCTCTGGAGTATGAAGGCTGATGGGATGTGGACTGGATTTTTTTTTTTTTTTTTTTTTTTTAAAGATTTATTTTATTTATTATATGTAAGTACACTGTAGCTGTCTTCAGGCATTCCAGAAGAGGGCGCCAGATCTCATTAAGGATGGTTGTGAGCCACCATGTGGTTGCTGGGATTTGAACTTATCACCTTCGGAAGAGCAGTTGGGTGCTCTTACCCGCTGAGCCATCTCACCAGCCCCGGATTTTTTTTTTTTTTTTAAAGACAAGGACTCATACAGGTCAGGTTGGTCTCACACTGACTGCGTAGACAAAGATGACTTTGAATTCATGATTCTCCTGCTTTCGCTTCCTGAGTGCTGGGATGACAGACTGTTCTGCCACCCCTAGGTTGTTATGTGGTGCTCAGGGCTCAGGCTTTATGCATCACAGACAAGCACCCTACCAATCCAGCAACACTCCCAGCCCTCATAGACTGGGGATCATGTCAGACAGTCCCCACAGCTGACTGGAGGTGCACAAAACAGGAAGAACCCTGCTGCTTCATCTCATCTGCAAATGAGTCCAGCAGCCCCTCCTGAGCAATGTAGTTAAGACACTGAGAACAAGTCTGCACACACCTCAGGTCCCGCTGCTTGGGAGGTGGCAGCAGGATGGTCAGAAGTGGAAGGCAGTGCTGAGATAAATAGTAACTTGGAGACTGGCCTGAGCTGCCTAAGACCTTATCTCAACTAAACCCAGCAAAAAACACCAAGAACCATGTCTTAAGAAGGGATCCATGGAATCAAGATCCATGGCACTTGAAACTGGAGAAAGCCCATTCTGTCAGTTCCTGGGCATGCATAGGAATGGGTGTTCTTGGTTCCAGGACACCCTCAAGATACCCAAACACAAAGACGTTCAAGCCCTTGTATAAAACAACATAGTGGTCCTGAGAATGCAGCATGGTGAGGAGAGGATTAGACCAGCTCACAGAGAGCCCTGGGTCCCATCCCCAGCACAGCATAAAGCAGGTGTGCTGGTGCACACCTGTCATCCTAGTGCCGGGAAGGTAGAAGCGGAAGGATCAGAAGTTCAAAGCCCTCTCTGACTATACAGGCAATTAGAGGTCAGCCTGGTCTACACGAGACTCAGTTTCAAAAACTAAGAAGGAGCGTGAAGGCCATCTGGCATCCGTCACCGCTTGGTTGCAGGGTTGTTTTGGACGATGTGGTTGGCTAGGCAGGTGTCTCCTTCCTCCATTGCCACTCCATATGTGTCCCTCCAAAGCTGTCCACTTGGTTGAGAAGCACTGGTTTTTTTGGTCTAGGGTGTACTGTAGCTGGGCTTCCCTGCTAAGAACCTCCAGCCAGTTCTCTAACCACACAAACAGAACCAGGCAGACAGACAGCTCAGTCAGTAATTGTTTGCCTCACAAGCATGAGGGTGTCAGTTTTATTCCTAGAACCTCTGTAGAAAAATCCAGGCATGGGCCAAGGGGAAGTCTCAGCAGATAAATGCATATCCCACAAAGCCCTTTGATTCCAGAACCCACATAGTGGGAGACGAAATGGACTCCTGAAGGAGATGTCCTCTGCCTTCCACACACATGCTGTGGCATCCACATGCAAAGCATAAATGTGTGGGCCTTTTCTTTTTTTAAAAAAGGTGTAGTAATATTTACTTTAATCCCAGAATAGAAGAGATGGAGACTGGCAGACCCTTGAGGTTCACCAGCCCCTCAACCTAGCCTCAAAATTTAGTGAGAGACCTTGCCTCAAGGAACAAGATGTAACTCCTGGGGAATAAGCTTGTTCTTTGGCCTCCACAACATGCATATGTATATATATATGAAAATATACACACCTGAACACATGCACACATACATCCACAATACTATACCATAGTACTTGTATATTTTCCTATATGTTTTAAATAATTCTACATGAATAATAATGACTAAGACTTGTGAATCTTTTTTTTTTTTNAAACAAACAAACAAACAAAACCCCAGACAGTTCAGTGTGTTGTGGAGCACATGTAATCTTAGCAGTTAGAAGGTAAAGACAGGAGTATCAGGAGTTTGAGACTAGCCTCAGCTGCATAGATGGTTTGAGTCCAGCTTGGGGTATATGAAACCCTGTCTCAAAATGAAAACAAAAACCAACCAAAACAACAGCAATTTAAAAATGAAAATAAAGCCGGGCGTGGTGGCACACGCCTTTAATCCCAGCACTTGGGAGGCAGAGGCAGGTGGATCTCTGAGTTCGAGGCCAGCCTGGTCTACAAAGTGAGTTCCAGGACAGCCAGGGCTACACAGAGAAACCCTGTCTCGAAAAAAAAAAAATGAAAATAAGACAACAAAACCAATAACCATAGGAAATAGGAGCTCCATTTCTGTCTGGGATGGAAGAAGCAAGGCGCAGCTCAGACAGACAGGTCGTTTACAGGAAGAAGTTACACGTGGGAACAGAGCCCTCAGCTTGAAGACGGGCACTACAGGGCACCTCCTTCTTCCTGCAGTGATCTCCTTGCCTACCACATACCGTGGGCTGACACGGGGCCTGTGTGGAAACTATGATGAGGACCAGTCCAATGAACTCATGTTGCCCAGTGGAGTGCTCACTTCGAATGTGCATGTCTTTGGCAACAGTTGGGAGGTGAAGGTGCCGCATGCCTTCGCCCGCTTCCCAAGGTGAGGGCTGGCTGGGGATCAGGGAGATGAGCAAGAGTCTCTCACTGGATAGATACGTAGAGGATTGAACATAGGACCTCATGCATGCAACCACTAAGCCACACTCCTCACCCACTTCTGGGAATTAAATTACTCATTTCTGAGCCATGCCCCCAGCCCCTCGCTGGGGGATTCTCCTCAGGCAACCTCCCTCTGAGCTGGATAGCTCCTAGCCAGCAATTCTCCTTTCCGTTCCTTTTGCCCTCTGGTCCTCAGCACAGAGGCCCCTTCTGTCACTTGGTCTGTTTCCTGACCACTGGGAACAGCTGCTCATTGGAAATGCCCCGGATGCCTTTGTCCTTCCCTCTACCTCTCCCTACTCTTGTTCTTTCTCCTTCCTGAGCCTCACACAGCCCCTTACCATCCCTACTTCAGGGCCCTACCAGAAGAAGAGGGAAGAGACGAAGAGCCTGACCTTCTCCGATCAGAATGCAGCCAAGAGCAGACTGCACTTATCAGCAGCACCCAGGCCTGTAGGGTGCTTGTGGACCCCCAGGGCCCCTTTGCTGCATGTCACCAGATCATAGCCCCAGAGCCCTTTGAGCAGTGAGTTGCAGGCCCAGTACTTACAAGAATAGTCTCGATTCCTGCTGTGGTTTTCTTTTCTGACCCCCTCTAGCTCTACTGGCTTGGGTCTTCTCTCTTGTGACCTCGTTTTCTCCTAACTCCCCACATTCTGTCTCCTGTCTTTCTGCCACCAAATGCCTTACACCCCGCGACACACAACTATATCTCTAGCCCACCGACATTCTGTGTGAGGTTCCAGGCTCCTTTCCTCTGTTTTTAATCTGATTTATTCTGATTTATTTGGGTCTCATGTAGCCTAGGCTAATACATATCTAAAGATGACCTTAAACTTCTGACCTTTCTGCCTCCACCACCCAAGTGCTGAGATTATAAGAGAGCACCACCATGCCTGGTTTATGTGGTACAGGGGATAGAATCCAGGTCTTCACGCATCCTAAGCAAATACTCGACCAACTAAGCTGCATCCCCATCTTGCTTGTTTTTAATCTGTCTGTGTGTCTGTCTGTCTCTCTGTCTATCTATCTATCTATCTATCTATCTATCTATCTATCTATCTATCTATCTATCTAGGAGGATTTGTGTGTTGGGGGGTTATGTTTGTACATGGTGTACATATCACGTACATTTACGTCAGATCACACTCAGTAGGTCACAGATCAACTTCAAATGTCTTTCCAGAGCCATCCATCTTGGTTTTTATCTTTTACTTTCTTTCCTTTCATGTGAGTGTGGATGTGGATATGTGTTGCCAAGGGACCAGAGTTGAAAATCAAGTGTCCTGCCCTGTCACGCTCTGCCTTATTCTATTAAAACAGAACCTCCCTCACTGAACCTGGAGCTCACTGTTTTTTGGCCAGGCTGTGGGAGAGTGAGCCCCATTGATCCTTCTGTCTTCACTCTCACAGAGCAGGGGTTCTAGGCATGTGCGTGGGGATTCAAACCCAGATCCTCATCTTGAACAGCAGGTGCTTTTACCCAGTGAGCATCTCCCCAGCTTCTACTGCTGGGGACCTTCCTGGAATCACAGGGTTTCCTGGGGAAGGCAGTGATGGGACATGGTGTTTGAGGTGGCAAAAATACCTTACCTTTGCTACATTTTTTTTCTTTCTTTTTAACTCTTTGCTATTTTAAGGTCTAATGCAGCTGACTTCTGGTGATTAACTCTGGATGTTCAGCAGCAGGGGATTAAGGAAAAAGTGCTTAATAGCTTGGGCTCTTTTCTTTCTGGTTCGGGAGCCCTTTATGGCCAGGCAAGAGGCTGGAATTTGTTTTCTCTTCCTGAGCCAGAGAGAAAAGAAGAGGAAGGAGGGGAAGAGGAGGGGAAGAGAAGAGAAGAGAAAAAAGAGAGAAAAAAAGAAAAGAAAAAGAAAACAGAAAAGAAAAGAAGAGAAGAGAAGAGAAGAGAAGAGAAGAGAAAAGAAAAGAAAAGAAAAGAAAAGAAAAGAAAAGAAAAGAAAAGAAAAGAAAAGGAGAGTCACCTATGCAGAAACACACACACACACTTTGGATGTACAGGGAACAGCTACATTCAGATTTGTATTATTGCTTTTAGCCTTTTATAGCTTTTAGACAGAAAGTTCTCTGTGTAAAAAAAAGAATTACCTACTTCATAGATAAAATGTTACATAAGAGGGCAGTTACAGAAGGATGCCAATAGTGAATTCAAAGCAGTGTTTCATTCTCTAAGCTCTTTATAAGTTCAAAGCAACAGTTTCACCTGGCCTTGCTTTATTGTAGTACACACCTGTCGCCTCATCCTTGGACCTGACCTAGAATGAATGTTTTTTCTTGATCACAAATCTGTCCAAGTTTATTTCTCTTCTTCACATAATTGTGAAAGCTCATTGTATTCCTTATTATGCAGTCTTTAATTAGAATTTTATGAGGGACACATCCTATTCTTGATTCTAACTTATGTCTTTCTGGCAAAACAACTAAAACCATTTCCATAAACTTTTTTTCTTAAAAATATTTGAATCAAATAGAAATTCTATAAAGTCATTAATTCACCTAAACAGCATTAATTTATGAAAGTTCATCTTCATGTTGATCTGCAGTACATGTGCTCAGTAGTATGAGCTGATGTCCAGGAATTGTTAGGCTATGTAATAAATAATGACAGGAAAGGCATATCAGCAAGTGAGACTCGATCATGAGATGGTCTCTAAAGACCGTGTATAATAGAGCTCACCCCAATCCTAGGATGAAGTCTTTAAGGACCCTATATACTAGAGCTCACTCATCGCAGGTCATGCAAAATGATAGGCCATCTCCTGAAAACTCTCTTGCATGCCTTGACCTTTCCTAGAAGGCCTCTGATATTCTACCTTGTTTTCTGAGATGAAGTTTCTAGCTCAAACACAAGGCTTATTGATTAGGCTAAGCTGGCTAGCCAGTGAGCCTCAGGGACCCTCCTATCTTCCCTTCCTGGCACTGAGACTACACCACCACACCCTGCTTGTTCTTAACTTGGATACCGGTAATCAAACAGGCCTTTATTCTTGCAAGGCAATCACTCTGTCAGCTGAGCCATCTCCCCAGCTCCCAGCCTCTCACCCCTGGGCCCCTTTTCAGCAAGGCTGAATCCCTTTGGCTCCCCTCTCTAACAACACATCTACTCCACCCATCCCCTTCTACCCCAGGCGATGTATGTTGGATATGTGCACTGGCTGGAAGACCAAAGATGATGAACTTCGATGTCGTCTCCTCAGTGGCTATGCCATCATTTGCCAGGAGGCAGGTGCCAACATGACTGGTTGGCGGGACCACACACACTGTGGTGAGGCTCTGTCCCTGCCCAGCGGCTGGTCTGACTCTTAGCCACTCAACACCCCCCCACCCCCCACCCACCCCCACCCACCCCCGCCCAACTCCGCTGCTGCTGCCACCCTCACCTTGGCCACCTGGCCTTGGCCTTGGCCTTGGTTCTTCCCAGATTCAATGCAGCAAGTGATTCCAGACGGACCCCTCCCCCA
>LR754450.1:0-42795 GCA_902729485.2 Mus minutoides | reverse complement strand
CCTTGGCCACCTGGCCTTGGCCTTGGTTCTTCCCAGATTCAATGCAGCAAGTGATTCCAGACGGACCCCTCCCCCACCCACTCCTTCGCTGTCCAACCCCATTCCTCCTCCTCTCTGCCTCATATTTTTGTTGCATTTTCTCTTCAATTTTTTCTGTGTGTGTGTGTTTTGGGGTGCATGCATGCATATGTGTGGAAACTAGAGAACAGGAACCATTTACCTTGTTCTTTTGTTTAAGAGGGCAGGTGTGTGTGTGTGTGTGTGTGCGTGCGCTCGCGCGCGTTCTTCCACCATGTTGGAGGGATCTAATTCAGGTCATCTTTACCAGCAATCTCACTAACCCACCTTGGTTTTTAGAGACAAGGACTCTCACTGGGATTCGGTTAGGCTGGCTGCATAGTGAACCCCAAATATCCTCAGGTCTCCTCCACCCCAGAACTGGGATTGCCAGCACATGGCACCACACCTGGCTAGGATTCGAACTCAGGTCCCCGTGCTTGAGCAGAAGTACTTTTACTGGCTCAGCTATCTCTCGGCTCTGTGCTTATGTTTTGGGGTGGCTTTTTAAGAAAGATTTTGCTTATTTGTATTTGATGGATGTATCAGTGCTTTGTCCGCATGCTTTCTCTGTACTGCGTGCATCCCGGTGCCCACGGAGGCTAGGCGATCCCATGGAACTAGAGTCACAGACGGTTGTGAACCTCCGTGTGGGAGCTGGGCACAGATCCTGGGTCCTCAGCAAGTGCTCTTAACTGAGAAGCCCCCTCTCCAGCTCCTGTTTTTGGCTTTTGGAGACAGAATCTCACTCTGTAACCCGAGCTGGCCTCAGACTCATGGTGATCTTTTCACCTCAGCCCTTGAGTGCTGGGTTATAAGCCACTGTGCCCACCCTCCCAGCGTTCACCTGTGTCCATCGCATCCGTGTCCCAGACAAGCTCTTCAGACAGACCCAGCCTGCTTGTCCTGGGCTCCCTGTCTGCAGGGATCGCTGTTGGGTAACCTTATCTGCCTCTTTCATTTTCTTGCCCACTAGTCTCTTTATCTGTTTGGACCCCAGGCCAGCCAACTCCTAACTCTGCTTCTGTCCCCTCAGCCATGACATGTCCTGCCAATACTGTGTACCAGCGCTGCATGACACCCTGCCCAGCGTCCTGTGCCAAATTTGTGACCCCCAAGGTCTGTGAAGGCCCCTGCGTGGAAGGCTGTGCCAGCCTCCCCGGCTACATTTACAGTGACACACAGAGCCTCCCAGTGACACACTGCGGCTGCACCACTGATGGCATCTATTACAAGGTCCGGGTGGCGTAGAGGCCTGGGAGCCCAGGTACAGAGAAGGGCACCTCAGGTGAATCTAGACTGGCTCCTGTCTTCACCTCCTCTCTTCCAGCTGGGTGACAGCTTTGTAACGAAGGATTGCTCCCAGCACTGTACCTGTGCAAGCCAGGGGATCCTGCTGTGTGAGCCCTATGGCTGCAGAGCTGGGGAGTCCTGCATGGTGGCCAACTTTACTCGAGGCTGCTTCCAGGGTGAGCCTGGGTCCTTTTGCTCTCTAAACCAGAGTTACCATCCCTCTCTTCCTCTCCCCTGCTGGGTGGGATTCCTGCTTGGTCTTGCCAAGTTTGCACCTTCACCCTCTCTTATCAAATATTTACTACCTGCCATGCAGCGCCTGCCCCAGAATCCACTTTAATCCTCACCTAGTGGAAAGTATGACACCCAACTTTATGAGCAATGAAAATAGGGTTCCGTCCAAGAATGGCAGTGGGCATATCTTTAATCCTAACACTAAGGAGACAGAGGTAGGTGGGTCCCTGTGGGTGTGGTCTTGTCTGCATAGAAGGTTCCAGGCCAGACAGGAGTACATAGTGAGACCCTATTTGTCTCTCTTTCTCAAAAGGGAGAGGATTCCAAGGCTAGAAAGATAGCTTGTAAAGTGCTTCCTGCACAAATGTAGGGGACCTGAGTTGGGTTTCTAAAACCATGTTTAAAAAGCTAAGTGTGATGCCGAGCGATGGTGGTGCACGCCTTTAATCCCAGCACTCGGGAGGCAGAGGCAGGCGGATTTCTGAGTTCGAGGCCATCCTGATCTACAAAGTGAGTTCCAGGACAGCCAGGGCTATATAGAGAAACCCTGTCTAAACAAACAAACAAACAAACAAACAAGCAAAGTGAAGTGTAGCTGAGGGATGTCTCAGTGCTTACTTGCACTGGCTGCTCTTGCAGAGGACCCAGGTTCAGTTCCCACTACCTATATGGTAGTTGCCAACTGCCTGTAACTCCAGTTCTGGCCTCTGGGGGCAGCAGATACACAGGTGGTACACATACATACAGCAGGCCCTCACATTTACGCATAAAATGGATTTCTGGGGCTTGCCAGGCTTTCAGCCTAGATAATCAGTTAGCTCCGGATTTATGAGAGATCCTGTCTCTAAAAAGGACAAAGCAGATGGCAACTGAGGAATGGCTTTCACGTACACACATGCATACCAACACACACATATACATACATGCACACATGCACACACACACACAAGGAAACTGGGCATTCCATGACATTAAACAAATTCTCTAGACCCAGGATAGCAGGGCTAAAGCATAGATTGCCGAGCCCAGGTCAGGCTCCAGTGACTGCTGCCTTCTCCCCTGGGTTCCTGTCGCACAGGCATCTGTACTGTGAGTATCCTCTTGGGACCCACTCACACCTTTCTGCCCTTGCAGACAGCCCTTGTCTGCAGAACCCCTGTCACAATGATAGCTGGTGTGAGGAGCAGGGGGCCACTTTCATCTGCCACTGTGACTTCGGTTATGGAGGAGAGTTCTGCACAAAGCCTCAAGATATCACAACCAGAAAAAAGCTAGGTAACAGCCACATCCCCATATAATATCTATTATATATCATAGGTATGTCATAGAAATGACATCGATATGTAAAATATCCAATAGTATTAATCTATCACAAGATATTACATATAGTATAATAAGCAAGATATCATAGACAATATTGTGCATTATATACCACATATGATATATAAAGTATATAATTACACATCACATATATAGTTTATGGTTATATATAAATATTTTGGGTGATTATACTAATATATGTTAAATATATAATGTATAGATTATGCTAATATGCTATATATTTTAGATAACATGAGTCATATACTATTAGTTATATACTATATGCCATATAATATATTTTACATATTTAAGGGATATTTATTTATTTATTTATTTGTTGTGGAGGTCAGAGAACAGCCCAAGGAAATCACTTCTTTCCTTCCACTATGTGAAACCCTCGATACAGCTTAGGTCTCTAGCTGGTGCCAAGCACCTTAACCTATGCACCTATCTTGCCTAGTCATGTATTTTTACACAACATAACATATGTATAACATTCAGGGACAGTGCCACAGGCCTGTAATACTAGTATATTGGAGGTGAAGACAAGAAGATTGGGAAAGATTGGGAGTTCAGGGTCATCCTCAGCTATATAGTGAGTTTGAGGCTAGCCGTGTTATATAAAATCCTGTCTCAGTTAAAATCCCCTAAAATATGTATTACATAATAATATATTACATAGGAAATGTAATAGAGATCATGTTGCTGTGTGATTCCCCCAAAATCTGCAAGACAGTAGTCCTCAATGGTCTTTTGCCCATCTCCTAGTGGAACAATCTGGAATCTTCTCTGTGAACCACCAACATTCTTTTGGTTGTGATGGTGGTAGTGGTGGTGGTGGTGGTGGTGGTGGTGGTGTGTGTGTGTGTGTGTGTGTGTGTGTGTGTGTGTGTGTGTGTGTGAAGGGAAGGAGGGACGGAGAGAGGAAGGGGTCATTGAAGCAGGAGGGTTAATAACCCTGAGCTCAAGGCCAGTGAGGCTACATGGTTCCAGGATAGCCTAGGTGTGAGCCAGGCCCTGTCTCAAAAGATCAAGACGGCATGTAGGGGAGAGCTGCAGATGACACCGACGAGGACAGCCCTTGTGAAGTCCTGTGGGGACTGTGACTGGAAATAGTAAGGACCTTCAAGTCCCTGAGCCTCCTGGAGGGAGAACTAGACACTAAGTGATTTAGGAGGACAAGATGCCTTACTTAATCTGACAGCAAAGTATCAAAAAGAAGTGCTACTTTGACAAAATCCAACACCCATTCATGATAAAGGTCTTGGAAAGATCAGGAATTCAAGGCCCTTACCTAAACATGATAAAAGCAATCTACAGCAAACCAGTGGCCAACATCAAACTAAATGGAGAGAAACTGGAAGCAATCCCACTAAAATCAGGGACCAGACAAGGCTGCCCATTTGCTCCCTACCTATTCAATATAGTACTTGAAGTCCTAGCCAGAGTGATTCGACAACAAAAGGAGGTCAAGGGGATAAAAATTGGAAAGGAAGAACTCAAATTATCACTATTTGCAGATGATATGATAGTATATATAAGTGACCCCAAAAACTCCACCAGAGAACTCCTAAACCCGATAAACAGCTTTAGTGCAGTAGCTGGATATAGAATTAACTCAAACAAATTGATGGCCTTTCTCTATACAAAGGATGAACTGGCTGAGAAAGAGATCAGGGAAACATCACCCTTCACAATAGTCACTAACAATATAAAATATCTTTTTTTTTTTTGGTTTTTCGAGACAGGGTTTCTCTGTATAGCCCTGGCTGTCCTGGAACTCACTTTGTAGACCAGGATAAAATATCTTGGAGTGACTCTTACGAAGGAAGTGAAAGATTTGTATGACAAGAACTTCGTCTCTGAAGAAAGAAATTGAGGAAGATCTCAGAAGATGGAAGGATCTCCCATGCTCATGGATTGGCAGAATCAATATAGTAAAAATGGCTATCGTGCCAAAAGCTATCTACAGATTCAATGCAATACCCATCAAAATTCCAACTCAATTCTTCAAGGATCTAGAAAAGACAATTAGCAAGTTCATCTGGAATAACAAAAAATCCTAGACTAGGGAAAACTCTTCTCAACAATAAAAGAACCTCTGGTGGAATCACCATGCCTGACCTCAAGCTGTACTACAGAGCAGTCGTAACAAAAACTGCATGGTACTGGTACAGCAACAGACAGGTAGATCAATGGAATAGGATCGAAGACCCAGAAATGAATCCACACACCTATGGTCACCTGATCTTTGACAAGGAAGCTAAAACTATCCAGTGGAAAAAAGACAGCCTTTTCAACAAATGGTGCTGGCAGCTATCATGTAGAAGACTGGGAATTGATCCATTCTTATCTCCTTGCACTAAGGTCAAGTCTAAGTGGTTGAAGGACCTCCACATAAAACCAGAGACACTGAAACTTATAGAGGAGAAAGTGGGGAAAAGCCTCGATGATATGGGCACTGGGGAAAAATTCCTGAATAGAACAGCAATGGCTTGTGCTGTAAGATCAAGAATTGACAAATGGGACCTCATAAAGTTGCAAAGCTTTTGTAAGACAAAANCTATACTACCCAAGATACAATTTACTAAACACATGATACTCAAGAAGAAGGAAGATCAAAATGTGGACACGTCACCCCTTCCTAGAATTAAGAACAAAGCACACATTGAAAGAGTTAAAGAGATCATGTGTGAAGCTGATTCCAAAGGATGGACCCAATGACTGCGGCTGCCAGGGATCCATCCCACAATCAGCCACCATACATAGACACTATAGCATATGCCAGCAAGATGGTGCTAAAAGGGCCCGGATATAGCTGTCTCGGGGAAAAATATACCAATGCCTGGCAAACATGGAGGTGGAAGCTCACAGGCAGCTATTAGATGGAACACAGGATTCCCAAGAAAAAAGGAGCTAGAGAAAGTACCCAAGGAGCTGAAGGGGTCTTCAACCCTCTAGGTGGAAGAATAACCATGAACTAACTAGTACCCCCTGAGCTCATGTCTCTAGCTGCATATATAGAAGAGGATGGCCTAGTTGGCCATCAGTGGAAAGAGAGGCCCCTTGGTCATGTAGACTTTATATGCCCCAATACAGGGGAACGCCAGGGCCAAGAAGTGGGAGCGGATGGGTAGGGGAGCAGGGCCGGGAGGGGGGAGGGTATAGGGAACTTTCTGGATAACACTTGAAATGTAAATGAAGAAAATATCTAATAAAAGTTGAAAAAAAAAAAAAAAAAGAAGTGCTACTTCCAAATATCCCCCAGTCTCCCACCCTCTCACCTGTCCCTGTCATGCATGGGGGGGGGGACAGGGGGGGCATGCACAGGCACCGTATGCATGTAGAGGACAGCCTTGGATGTAAGTGCTGAGATGTCTTATTTAAGACAAGGGCTCTTGGGCCTGACAAGCTGGCTCAGGAGAGAAAGGTGCTTACTTCCAGGCCTGATGACCTGAATTTGATCCCAGGGCCCCACAGAACTAACTCCTGCAGGTTACCCTTTCTCTCTCTCTCTCTCTCTCTCTCTCTCTCACACACACACACACACACACACACACACACACACACACACACACACACACACACACACAAACGTCTTCACCTCACATCTTGCTCTTGCCGGGATCACAGGCATGCACTACCACAGTAGCTGTGGGATCTGTGCTTGTAAGGTAACTTTACCCGGAGCCAAGGCCCCAGGGCCGTCATCATCATTTCCTTTCAGAAGCATCCAGCTTAGTGGCCGTCCTGCCTGGAGTGCTTGTGATAGTGTTAGTCCCTGTCTTACTGCCCAGATTGTTTGTTTACATGGCAACAAGAATAACCATGGTGAGGAGAAGGAAGAAGAGGAGAGAGTAAGTCCTGTTTTGGGCCTAAGTGGGGGCGGGGTAGTCGATGGGTGGGACCTAACGCACACAAAAGCCGTGCTCCCCATCTGTTCCCCACTCCCTCTAGGAAGAAATTGTTGAGACAAAGTAGACTTAGGCTGGAGGATGCAGGTGAGAACCAGCCCTGGGGGGTTGTGAGACCAAGCCAACAGTTGAGTCCTCTTCCAACGTGGGTGTTCTTGCTCTCTCCTCAGATGTTCCAGAGCCTACCTTCAAAGCCACCGGGTTCTGAGCTGTCCTCAAACAGAGAAAAATATTTATTTTATTTTTTAAAATACTTTTTTGTTTTGTGATTGTTATTGTGGGGGGATGGGCATGCGCCTGCCACTTTTGTGCCCGGAGGTGAGAAGACAATTTGTGTGAGTCACTTCCTTTCCTTTATGGGACATGGGGATCAAACTCAGGTCATTAGGCTTCACAGCAGGTGCCTTCTCCACCAAGATACCTTGATAGACCCAGGGTTAATGTTTTTAGATATGACTTTCTCCCTGATTGTGGTGGAGGCAGCTAGTCTGGGACCTAAAGAGAAAGAGAAAGGGAGACAGATGTGTGTGGATCCCTGAGTGCTGTGGAGGCAATGTCCCGGGGAGAGAACCTCAGGTTTCAGGAAGGAGAATGTTACTCATCAAAAGCCACAGTCAGATGGCCTGATCAGCTCTGGTAGGGCACCAGCAATGGAAGACAGAAGAGGCAGGGAGGGAAGGTTCTGGAAGGAAGATGAGCAGTATAGCCCTCAAGACAGGAAAGACTCTTCCTGTGCACATCTTTTTTTTTTTTAAGACAAGTTATTACGTATCTGAGAATGACTCTGAACTCCTGATCCTCCTACCTCTGCCTGTTGAAATTACAGGTCTACGTGTCTACACCCCATGGATGCTAAGGGCAGATCCCAGGGTTCTGTGCATGCTAGGCAGCCACTCCACCATCTGAGCCGCTTCTCCAGCTCCTGTTGGGCATCTCCTTTACCCGTTTGAAAAAAACATACGTGTGTGCATGTAGACTTAGGTGTTCATGTGTGTACACATGTGTACAGGCATGACACCATTCCTGCAAAGTCATGAACCAACATGCTCCCCAAGACAGGGAACCAGGAATGAAGCACAGTAGTGACACCCCTGCAGTCCAGAGTTCTGGAATCGCTTGCAGGAATGTAGGGGAGTGGCTACACACAGCCGGGAAATGACCCCAAGGTAGCTGTGATGGACTGAATGCAAGCAGCTTGCTGGGTTGGCGGGTGGGGGGTGGGGGGGGTGGGGGGGGGTGTCCTCTTCCGGCAGTTCGGCTGGTCTGAGAGTGTTCTCGGCAGTCCTTGCTGTTCATATACGCTTGGGAAGGAGCGGCTCAGGGCATTCTGTTAGTTTTAGGACTGAATCGTTTACTTCCTGGGCCTTAGGGAGCTTCACTTAAGGGCATTCTGAATCATACATTTGTTTCACTTACTTTATGTGTATGTCTATAAGAGAGAGTGTCTGCCATACATGTGCACAGGCCTTGGATGCCAGAAGAGAACACTGGACTCCTGGAAACTGGAGTAACTAGCAGTTGTAAGCCGGCAACCAAACTCAGGCTCTCTGGGAGAGCAGCAGCAAGTGCTCTCGGCCATGGAGCCACTTCTGTTGCTCAAGATCCTCACAGGATGTGGCTCTCAAAGACAGGACGAACCCACTCGGAGGGAACTGTCATTCCGCAGGCACATGCTTCACTGTGCGCACTCTTGACGTGGTGGTCAGAGGACAGCCTCTGTCACCATTCCTCGGGTCCTTTCCACTGTTTTGTTTTGTTTTGTTTTTCAAGACAGGGTTTCTCTGTATAGCCCTGGCTGTCCTGGAATTCACTCTGTAGACCAGGTTGGCCTCGAACTCAGAAATCCGCCTGTCACTGCCTCCCAAGTGCTGGGATTAAAGGCTCGTGCCACCACTGCCTGGCTACTTTTTTTTTTTTTTTTTTTTGGACACAGTCTCCCACTAGACTTTGACAAGGAGCTAGACTAGTGGGTCAGCTAGTTTCCATGGAAACCATCTCTCCCTCCCATGTCTCCTCCGCTGTCCTTGTGGTATGCATCACTACATCGGGCCATTTACATGGGTTCTGGTCCTCATTAATGTGACAAACACTTTACCAACAGAGCCATCTCTCCAGCACCCCGGTGGGCTTTATCTTTTATGTTTACTAATGCACACACATATGTAGAGGTCAGAAGACAGCAAGCAGGAGCCAGTGCTCCTTTTACCATGCGGGGCTTAGGGACCAAGCTCAGGTCACTTTTGACAGGAAGCACTTGGACCTGCTGAGACATGTCACTGCTACACCCCTACCCCAAGTTATTTTTCAAGGTGGCCTCAAGCTTGCTATATAAGCCTTGCTGGCCTGGAGCTTCCTGAGCTCTGAGAGGGCTTAGCCTGAGTTCCTCCACTAGGGGGAAGCAAGGGCATTCTGGGTTTCCTGTTTCCGGTTGGGATTTTTCCAGAGGGTATCCCTCATTCTTTGTTTCTTCAAAGAGCCCCTTGGGAGGTTACTATGAAAACTGTGGGTGGAGTTACAGGCTTTAGGAGCCATTCTGACAACCAGGTAGAAGTGACCACCTGGTTCAGCCAAAGGAGGCCAAGGTGTATAATTTGCACACTTTGAGAGTCTGTGTCTCTTGGCTCACTTCTTGCTTGGGGTAATGAAGGGGAAATCGTGGCTAAAATGAAGACAACCAGGCATGGGTCAGACTGTAAAGACCTCAAGAAACAGAGACTTGGCCAGAGTGCTTTGATGCAGGCAGGACATAGGCCAGGGAGATATTATTAATCTGTGTGACAACCATACCTTTGGAGACCTTTCCTGAAGTCAGCCAAACTCAATATGAATATGGAAAGAGCCCAGGACAGGGGTGGGACCTGCCCTGCAGGACCCTGGTTTCCCTCACTAGGACAGAAGGCACAGTGCCCCTCAGCAGGTTAGCCTCCTGCCTGGAGCCGTTTCTCCCCCTGGCCTCCATCTTTATACTGCTTGGATGCCTGTGGCCTTCATCTTCCTTCTTTCCCGTAGCAGCTCTCTGGAGGTCACTGTATCTAGCCAGGATGTCTGTTTGGCAGCGAAAGGCAGTTGGCTGGATTAGTGTCCCCTGGGACACTCCCCTTCCTGGTAGTAATGAGTCCCTCCCAACCTCCAGAGATATTAAATGTCACCCAGGGAGAGGAGACAAAGGACTTAGTGTGATTCATGCCATAATCCCAGAATTCCAGAGGCTGAGGCAGGAGGATAGTGAGTTCCAAGGCTGGCCTGGGTTATTAGCAAGCCCTGGTTTACAAAATACAAGGGGTAGGGGTTCTGGCGGCAAGTTCAGTCAGCAAGCAAGCTGGAAGATCAGGGTTCTGTTTGCAGTGGAGGGGCCAGTGGGAATGGTAGTATGGGCTTACCCTTCTAGAACTGTGGAGGGAAGAAACAATTTCTAGGCCATGCTGGCAGACCAGGCTAACCCACGTGGCCGGTTGCAGGGGAATGAGAGGACCTGCAGAGTCTCAGTCTTTCTCACTCAAATCATGCATGAGCATGCATACTCGTGCATGTGCGCGCCTGTACACACACACACACACACACACACACACACACACTTGCGAGCAACTGGAGAGATGGCTCAGTGGCCCTTGCTGCTCTTACAGAGGACCAGAGTTATGTCCCCAACACTCATGTCAGACAGCTTACGACAGCCTAAAACGCCAGCTCCAGGGGATCTAACACACTCTTCTGGAGTCTGTGAGAACCTAGGTTCAGATGGACATACCCTCCAAACACACACGTGTGCACGCACGCACACACGCGCACACACACACACACACCACGCAGGCACACACGCATGCGTGCTTGAGGCCAGTGTGTGAGGTTCTGCACCCCTCACATCCACAGCGCTGCTGTGGAAAGGCTGCAGCTCAATCAGGCTAGCCTGCACTGACCGGCCCTTGCAGGTGTCCCAATGGGAAGGCATACCCAGGAGCAGAGGAGGCTGAGAAAACAGTGGGGAAGTGGAGAGGCTGGAATGGGGTCCGGACCCCATCCTCCTTTTCCTTGTCTGGGAGGGAGAAGTTAGCAGCAGACACATTGGAGTGGCTCCCCCTCCCCTTCCCAGGAGGCCAGGAAAACCTGCCTGGGCAGCATCTTGAATGGGGGAATTGTCCTGAGAGCTACCTGGCATAAGTACATACATGTGAGGGCCCCCTTTCAGCCACTCCCCATCTTCCCCTCCCCCTACAGCCAATGCTGGCTCTCCCATTACCACTAAACCAACCCCAGCTATGGACATCCAGCCCAAGTTTGTGGACACCTAACTGGACCCCCCACTGTCACCTGTGCCACTTTGTCCTTTTAAAGCAGTTCTAGGGCAGGACTATGGGCTACATGCTTGGCTTCTCTCCCACAACCCCCTGCCAGAGCTAAGGAGACAGAGGAGGGGCGGGAGGTGGCAGCCCCACCCCGGAGGTGCCCGAGGCTCTTGGCAGGGGCAGCTGGAGCAGTTAGCACAGCTGCCAGTGACTCACCTCCCACCAACCCAAACAAAACACCTTGGGGCTGAGAACCAACACCCAGCACCTCCTCACACCATAATCCCACCACCTGACCTGACCCTACAAATCCACACCCCTAGGGGTCCCCTAGTCTCAGAAATCTGGTCTATTCCAGCTCCCAGTCACCCTCCAGACTGAGACATATCCCCTTTTATTTATACAAAAAAAAAGTTTCTTTTTAAATATAATTTAAGAGCCCCCTTCCAAGCACCGTTGTCTGCCTCTGTCGACCACCACCACCCTCCTGTCCCTTTACAACATCACCCCCCTTCCCTCCACACAACACAGCTTGGGGGCACTTGGGGGGAGGGAAGGAGGAAGGAACTGTCTAAGGCTGTGGCATTTCCAAGGCACTGTTCTAGAACATATCAATCAATGGGTCCTTGTTCCCAACAGGAGATAGTGGAACCAGGTACCCTTCAACACACAAAATCTGGACAAGAACGGGGGGGTGGGGGGTGGAGGGGGAGGAGGAAAAAATTAACAAAATAAAAAATAGTAAAACTTCAGAACCTTCAATATGAAGGCAGATGAGGGGAGGGACATTTACAAGGGAAAAATGATTGCCTTTGGTGGTGACAGCAAGTTAGGACATCAAAATCCAATGATTACATCACCGGGTCCTGACAGCCCCTTCCTGCCTCCTGGGACGGCATTTTCCACTCCCAAGTTGGCAGGCCGGTCACCCTTTCTCTTTGGTCTGCAGGGACATGCCCGTCGAGGTGGAAGGCGCTTGGGGAGAGAGCCTTCTGGGAAGATGGGAGATTAGAGACGTAGGGATGTTTCTTTGCCCAGTCTTGAGGGAAAGACTCACTCTGAGTTTGGGGTTCCCCGCCTGGAGGGCACACGTATGGTCCCATATGGCACAGTTCCCCAAATCCTGGGTCTCCGACCCCCTCTGTTCAAAGTGCAATCCAATGGGGAGCTGTGACGAGGGGGAGAGGCTCATCTTGTGAGTCCCCACCCAACTCTGCCCCCCTGGTGAGTCCTTGGAGGTCAGAACTGCTGGGCTGGTCCCACTGTTCCACCAGGGGCTCCTGGCTTAGCTTGGGACTTCATATGTTGCACACTGGCCAAGATTTTCTTCTGGTGTCCTGCCAGAGTGACTCCAATCCGGAGAAGGTCCCTGTGGAAAAAATATAAGGTTGGCTGAGTCCCGGGGACCAGCCAAACAGGGAGCCCACAGGAGGGGGAAGGCAAGAGTAACCACGGAGCGTTTACTGAGCGGCCTCAGTAGAGGAAAGAGAAAGTCTTCAGAGAGATTTTAGGGGGAAGAAGCTGCAGAGTTGCCTTGGAGGAGAAAGGAATACAGACAGGGGCCACACAGGTATAGAACTAGGCCTTAAAGGGAGCACCTTGGCTCAGTGAAGATGCTGAGGAGAGGAGGGACCAGGAGACCTGCCTGGCCAGACATCATCTGGTTTTTCGAGATAGGGTTTCTCTGTGTAGCCCTGGCTGTCCTGGAACTCACTCTGTAGACCAGGCTGGCCTCAAACTCAGAAATCTGCCCACCTCTGCCTCCCAAGTGTTGGGATTAAAGGCGTGCACCACCATGCCCGGCTGAGATTTTTTTTTTTAATTTTACATATTATTTAACTGGTTATTTGAGATTAAAATATTGGTATGTAGCCCACGCTAGCCTCAATTGAAAAAGCTTCCTGCCTTAGCCTCTCAGGAGCTGGGAGCACAGTGATATACTACCACAGCTACCTCCTCCCGACATAAGTCTATGCACCCCAGCCCCCCATATCCAAAGCTGGGGTAAGCAGAGGCCTTGTGAGAGAAGCAGAGGTGGGAGGGAGGAGGCACTCCAAGGATAGACAGGCAAGAGAACGGTTATTTGGGAGTTGATAGAATCATAAAACCGTGTAACATCAAAGCTGGGAAGGGATTTCCAAATCTCAGACCCGTCCTCTCCTTTTATGGGTGGGAAGAGGGAGCCAGAGTTGACACATTACTGTGAGAGCCACGTTTGGAATGTAGATAGAGGCACAGAGACAGATACAGGCTGGAAATGGGAAGGGAGATAGATGACCCTGGCATGAGGAGGCTCCAGGCCTTGCTGTTGTGGGAGGATCCAGGGGCTCGGCCTCAAACATCACAGCGCTGAGCCACCATATAAAACAGCCCTTGAAGCTGAACTCAGAGGTCCCTACGGAACCGGGGAGAGGGAGGGGTCTGACTCAGCCTCCTACACCGATGCTCTGTGCCCCACTGCGGTCCCTTCCACTTACTCGGCAGAGATCTGACTGACCACCTCAAAGGAGCCGAATCCAGCCGCTGCAAAACTTTCCTCGTATCTTCCCATCTTGATGGCTCGAAGCCACTCGCCCACAGAACCGAAAGCAGAGTAGTGAGGCTGCCGTTGGTCCAAGAGTGGATGTGTGGCCCTGGGAGGCGGGGAGGATAAAGATGGAGAGAAATGCTAAGTCAGGCCTCATCAGAGGGCTTTCGGAACACCAACAGAGACCGGTCTATACACAAAGGCAGGGCCACTTGGAAGGGCTCTTGGGTTGTGGGTCCGGGCTGTCCTTTGGGATCCTCACCCGCCATTCTCCCTGGCCACAATTTTGAGGCTAGCGGGATTCCGGATCATCTTGTCCAGAGCGCTGACCACCTGGGGAAAGCGGGGCCGGGCATTCCGGTCCTTCTGCCAACAGTCCAGCATGAGCTGGTGGAGGGAGGTGGGGCAGTCTGGAGGAGGAGGCAGCCGGTAGTCCTGTTCAACTGCATTGATCACCTACAGAGACAAGGAAGAGGACTGGGTGAAGCTGGCTTGAGAGAATCATTTACCGATGGCACCCCAAAAGCACAGACCCCCAAGTCCCAGGAGGACACAAACCGCCTTGGTTGGCAACACTCCCCAACCCTCCCCCCACTCCCCAACCCCCCGCAGCTCTCGAGCTTCAGTCTAGAGAGCAACCTCCCAACCCCGCCCTCCGCCCATCTCAGCATCCAACGCTGCTACATCCAACCCTGTGCGTGTGTTCCTGTGTGGAGGTGCATGTGGAGATCAATGAAAGGTACCTTCCTACCTCACTCTCCACCTTATTTTTAAATTGCATGTATCTATTTATTTGCAGACGCTGGTGTGTGTGCATGCACAACGGCTCATGTATAGAGGCCAGAGGACTGTTTGAAGGAATCAGTTCTTTCCTTCCACTGTGTCGGTTCTGGGAATTGAACTCTGGTAAGTCAGACTTACCAGCAGGACCACTGAGTAACCACTGAGTTACCTTCCAGTTCATCACTTTCCTTTGTTTGCACATGTAATGTGCATGGGTGGCTCTGCATGTGTGTGTGTGTGTGTGTGGTGTCTTCATCAGTCACTACATTGAGGTAGGGTCTCTCTCTTGAGCCCAGAGCTTATTGATCCATGGGTGGCTCTGTGTGTGTGTGTGTGTGTGTGTGTGTGTGATGTCTTCATCAGTCACTACATTGAGGCAGGGTCTGTTTCTTGAGCCCAGGGCTTATTGATCCAGGATCTCCTGACTCTACCGTCCAAATGCTGGAATTACAGACACGCTCTCACACCTCCCTGTGGTTTACACGAGGACTCAGGATCTGAATTCCAGGCCTCGTGCTTGCATTACCAGCACTTCACCTATGGGGCCATCTCCCCAGCCCCTCCACCTTGTTTTTTGAGACAATGTCTCACAGAAGTTGGAGTTGACTGACTGGCTATGCTGGTGCGCCAATTAAGCCCCGAACATGTCTGCCCCCGACACAACAGCGGTGAGGCTATGGAGATCCTCATCCTTGAATGGCAAGGAATGTACTCATTGAGTCATCTGCCCTCCAGTCCCTGCAGCCAACTCTTGGATGCAAACATCACCCCTCTGTGCCCACACACAGAGATGGGGAAGAGTCTGGGAACTATATCCCCCACTCCCGTATCCAGGATTCATAATAGACTATCCTGATAGAACACCCAGGAAATCATGGTATGACCACAGAACACTTACGTCCTGGTTGCTCATGTCCCAGTATGGCCGTTCCCCAAAAGACATGACCTCCCACATGACAATCCCATAGCTCCAGGCATCACTGGCAGAGGTGAACTTCCTGAAGGCAATGGCTTCAGGGGCGGTCCATCGGATGGGAATCTTTCCTCCCTGTGGAGGAAGCCAGAAAAGGTGAACCTAGGCAGCAGCAGGACCCAGGGACATCACCCATGAGGGATAGTGTTGTCAACCTGACATAATCTAGACTCCTAAGGGACGGGCCTGTGGCAGTGCCTGAAAGACACTTTAACTGAGGTTCCCTGGGCTTGGGCCCCTGCACTCAATCAAAAGGACAAAGGGAGCTGGCCACATGCATTCATTAATTGTTCTATTTCTTGCCTGTGGTACGAGGTGACCACCTGCCTCCTCAGCTTTGTCACTGTGACAGGCTGTCCCTAGTACTCTGAGCTCAAAATAAACCTGTCTTAAGTTACCTTCGTCAGGGTAGTCTATCCCAGCCATAGGAAGAGAAACCAAGACACGCCCCACCCCCACCCCCATCCCTGTCTCGTGTTCTGTGATATTTTCTAAAAACAGAGTCAACGCGTCGCCCATGCACGCCCCCAGCTCCCTAGCTGCGTAAGTAATCAAAGATGGACTTGTCTGACCTCCAGCCTCCACTGCCTCTGTTGTGGGATTACAGGATTTCTTTCTCTTTCTATCTAGGAGCCATCTAGATAGCCCAGGCTAGAGCTTCCCCCTCTCAGCCTCCTCTGTGTTGGAATGACAGGTGTCATCCCAGCTGCCCTAACTCCCAGCTGACCTCGTTCCTTCCTGACCTCCAACCTCTCATCTCTGCGGAGTGTCCGAAGCTGGTTTGCCTTCAGCCCACACCTGTATTCTCCCCTGGGAGCAGAGCTGCAAGTACTTCTACCCGTGGTTTCTCCAACCAAGCCACTTCCCTGTGTGAATGCTTAGCTGGGATCCCTGGCCCCAGGCTCACCAGGGAACTTGTGTAGGTGGGATCAGAGGAGTTCTCCTCCAGGAATCTGGAGAGGCCAAAGTCGGACACCTTGCAGACTAGGTTACTGTTGACCAGGATGTTCCGAGCAGCCAGGTCTCGGTGGACATAGCTCATTTCGGCCAGGTACCGCATGCCCGAGGCGATGCCCCTCAGCATGCCCACCAGCTGGATGACTGTGAACTGCCCGTCGTTCAGCTGGAGAGGAGAGAGACGAGAGAAAGGCTTGTTCAGGATGGATCGATCGCCCCTGGTTCATCCTCCTCGCCTCTGCCTTCAGCATCACTCACCTACCCATCTTGGGTCTACAAGGCATGCAGTTCTCTCAGGCAGCCCCGGTCTTCCTAAATTCCCCTGCTATAGCAATACCTTGGCACAGTTTCTCATCATGCCTCATATTTTGGTTTTTGCTTCTGAGACAAAGTCTCGTCTTGTTTATATGGCCCATCCCCCCACATCCATCTTCAAACCCCTGGGGATACAGGCATGAACCAATCACGCCACCCTGTTTTCTTTCAATTCAAAGTTGTATGTTCACCACTCCCATATTATGAAGAGATGCTTCTAAGGCCCGCCTCCTACAACTCAATCTGGCCCCTTTTGGACAGGATCACCTTATATATCTCTAGCTGGATAACTTGGAAATTACTACGTGGCCCAGGCTGGCCTTGAAATGTCCCTTCTGCCTCAGCTTACAGGCATGAACCACCTTGTTCTGCTTCTAATCAGAACATCTAATTAATTATTTACTTTGAGGTGTTTTTCTGAGACAGGGTCTCAACGTGCAGTCCACGCCAGCCCCAGAGTTGTGGCAGCCCAATCTTCCTGGCTCAGCTTCCCAAACTCTGGGATTAGATATGCAAGACATCACTAATGGCTTCAGCTAACATTTTTATTCTAACAAAGGTCCTTAGATTTGATTGGCAGAGCTGGGCCAGTTAGGAGTGTACTCTGAGCTCCCTGTCAATGGAGAAAAGGCCTCAGATCAACTGCGTGTGAACAGAAGAGAACAGGGTGGAACAGAGGGACATGGTGACAAAGGGGAGGGCTGGGCCTGACCTTGAGATGTTCTCATTTTGCCCTCACAGCTATACCAAGCAGAATAACAAAACTATCTGGGTTTAAGGCAGGAAGCAGGGGATGTACCCCATCACCCCCTACAGCTCTGGAGGGAAGAACAAGGAGGCTGCATCCGAATCTGAATTTCTTTTCTTTTTCTTTTTCTTTTTTGTTTTTTGTTTTTTTTTTTTTTTTGGACAGGGTTTCTCTGTGTAGCCCTGGCTGTCACTCTGTAGTGAGTTCCTGGCCTGGCCTTGAACTAAGAAATCTACCTGACTCTGCCTCCCAAGTGCTGGGATTAAAGTCATGCGCCACCACTGCCTGGCTGAAAATTAAAAAAACAAATTTTGCAGATGGCTCGAAATTGAACTCATGACCTTTAGAAAGGCAGACAGTGCAGTTAACTGCTGAGCCATCTCCACAACCATGCTTTTTTTTTTTTTCCAATGATGACAATTGAACCTAAAACCTCATAAGCACTCTACACGGAGCCACGCCCCAGCCCCTCCCTGGGGGGGGGGGGGTTCTAGGCAGGGGCTCCACCACTGAGTCACACACCTAGGTCCTCTTCACTGGGGTTTTCTACATAGGCAATCTACCATGTAAATACATCACAGCCCTTTCTTCCCCCTTACTGTTTTGAGACAGACTCTCTTCAACATGCCCAGACTGGCCTTGAACATGTAACCCTGTGCCTCATTCTCCCAAGTGGCTAGGACGACAGGTAGCATACTGGTTATTTGCATTTATCTCCCTAAATCCTAGAGAGTCCTTGATATGAGACTGACATGCTGAAGAGCTGTAACATTTGTCCTTTAGAATGAATGTCGCTCCTTCTGAATTCATGGCTTCTTCCATATAGTCATTTAACTTGTTTTCCTGTATTTCCTGTAACCAAATCTCTTTCAAATGTCCTGATGAATTGGAAATTGGGCATCTGTGGCATCTGATGGATCACACAGGGGAACTGTGCTACACACCGCATGGGTCCCAGACCCACCCAGGCTCCTATGGGTGCTGAAGCAGATCCATAAAGCAGTGTGACCCCTCATCATTGACACAGGAGTCTATGTGGCGAAGGTCCTGCTGCAGAGTAAGGAAGATGAGTGTGGGAAAAGATTGCAAAAGAGAGCGTTAATCGGGAGGTGAGGGGAAATGTGTTTGGGGCCTAGAGTAGAG
This sequence comes from Mus minutoides, assembly GCA_902729485.2. Taxonomy (NCBI): domain Eukaryota; kingdom Metazoa; phylum Chordata; class Mammalia; order Rodentia; family Muridae; genus Mus; species Mus minutoides. The sequence continues at coordinate 24,251 of LR754450.1, read as the reverse complement.
AGCCAATGTGAACAGAAACTCAGAATGACGAGTAAACAAAGAGGCAGGCTGGGAATATAGTTTAGGTAGTAGAAGGCTGCCTAGAATCCCCCAGTGAGGGGCTGGGGTGTGGCTCAGTGGTAGAGCCCCTGCCTAGAATCCCCCAGGGAGGGGCTGGGGTGTGGCTCTGCAATAAAGAGGTTGTGGAGCCTATAAATGAGACCCTGGTTTGAATCTCCAGTAATGTACAAAAATAAATCAATGAAATAATTCAGTCACTATTCAAGATCTGGTTTGATTTTTTTTTTCAAACTGAAACTAACTTTTTTTTCTTTCTGGAGGTAGTCTTGCTATGTAATACAATACTAAAAGTCTTGCTATGTAATATTAAGTTGGCCTAGAACTAACTGGCTTTGTATCCCCAGGATGATGTAAACGCACAAGCTTCCTGCCTCTGCAATGCTAGGATTGCAGGCATGAATTCTGTTTTATTCTATTTTCTAAGTCCAGCTCTCCCTGCTTCCTCAGTCCCCACTCCATCCCCAAGGAATATGCAGTGGTTGTGAAGGTGGAGGGGAGGCTTACCCGCAGGAAGGAGTCCAGGGCTCCGTTCTCCATGAATTCCGTGAGGATCATAACCGGCACACTGTTGGTGACCACACCCTCAAGGCGGATGATGTTGGGATGCTCGAACTGGCCCATGATGGAGGCCTCGCTCAGGAACTCACGCCTCTGGCGCTCCGTGTATCCACCCTTCAGAGTCTTGATGGCCACACAGCTCTCCTTTTTCCCTGGTGCCTTCAGCCGACCCCGGCACACCTCACCGAACTCACCTTCAGTCACAATGCAGACAGTCAGTTTTTCTCCTGTTCTGACCCATTGTTTCCTTCCCACTGCCCAGGCTTTACTTTTATGGGGTGTGTGTGTATGTGTGTGTGAGTGTGTGTGTGTGTGTGTGTGTGTGTATGTGAGTGAGAGAGAGAGAGAGAGAGAGAGAGCACACGTGTGCACACTGAACATGTGAACATGTATATTGGATGTACATGTTCCTGTTGGTGTGTGTATAGTGCATGTGATAGCAGCCATACGTCAACATCTGGTGTTTTCTTCTACCTCTTTCACCTATTTTCTTATTTTTGTAATTATATTCATGGTTACACATGTGTATGTACACATATGGGAGAATGAACACGTGACATTCAGAGGGCAATTTTCAGTAATTAGTTCTCTCCTCCCTGAATGTGGGTCCCTCACAGGTCATCAGCCTTGGCTGCAGTCCTCTTTATCCTCTGAGCCATCCTGTAGCCCTGGCCAGCCTGGAACTTGCTATGTAGACCAGATTAACCTCAAACCAAGAGAGTACCCTGCCTCTTCTCCTGGGTGCTAGAATTAAAGATACGCACTGCCACAACAGCAATCCACCTGATTTCTTGAGAGAGGGTCTCTCACTGAACCCAGAGCTCATCAGTTTGGTTAGGCTGATGGGTGATGGGCACCACGGACCCTCTGTGTGTCCCTTCCGATCCCCACCCCTCCCCCAACCCCTCACCCTAGCGCTGGGATTTCAGGCATGTGCTGCTATGCTCAGCTTTTCCACACGGGTCTGGAGATCAAGCTCAGGTCCTCACGTTTGTATGACTCTGAAACACCCCGACTTGTTCCTCTTACCTGCACCAATTACCTCTTCAATCTTGACATAGGAGACATCAATCTCTTTGGCAAATTCCCTCACTGCCTCATTAGGGTCTTCGTAAGTAAAAGGATCAATGTAGACCTTGGTACCTAAGGAGTCACACAGGAGCCCATTAACCAGGAAGTAAATTCCTCTGGACCAAGATCTCCCGTTAACCCAAAGCTGCTTTCCCCTTGTCTGTGAGCCACATACCATGCCCGATGAGATACTGCCCATGCTTATCCGAGTACTCGACTTCCCTCCCATTGCTCTGCTTCCTGTAGTAGTGAGAAAAGAAGTAAAAGGCAAACTGAGTCATACATCTCTGAGCCCACAGAGAATGAAGGAGTGGTGGTCTGGAAATTTTTCCACTGAGAACTGACAGGTGGGAAAGACAAGAAGGTTTGCTCTACGATGTAAACGGGGTTAAACGACCCGTTCACCGGGGTCATGCATCAGATACTCTGCATATCAGATATTTACACCATAATTCATAACTAGCAAAACTATAGTTATGCAGAAGCAACGTAAGTAACTTAATGGTTGGGGGTCATCACAACAGGAAGGGCTGTGTTAAAGGACTGCATCATTAGGCAGGCTGAGACCACTGCCCTGGGGTGTGTGAGCAGGTGGCCAGAGTCTTTACCTGAGGCAGAGAACTGCAATGATGACGACCACCAGGACCAGGACCACGCCCACAACCGCAGTGCCTGCAATCAGGGCCAGCTGCTCCCGCCAGCTCTCGCTCTCTGCGGGGAGAAGAGGCCAGGTAAAGATGAGAGTTCCTGATTCCCCCTAACGCCACCATCAAGCAATGATCTGAGATCTCCTAAGCTGACTCCCATCTCTGCCCAGTATGAGCTAAGTGACTAATGGGCTCATATTGAGGACAATGGAGCAAGTGTCCAAGCTTAACAAAGAAAATCCTCTTTTGGGTGAGAGTCCGAAGGTGATAGCATACACCTGTAATCCCATTCAGGAGGCTGAGGCAGGAGGATTGAGGGTTTGACACACCAGCCTGGACTACAATAGTAGGTTCTGCTTCAGCATAGACAACTTAGTAAAACCCTATCTCAAAATAAAAATAAAGGCCAGGATACAGCTCAGTGGTAGAGTGCTGGGCTAACATGCTCAAGGTCCCTCAGCACTGAGAAAAGTGATGGTCTGTATCTGTAACCCCAGCATTTAAGGGGCTGAGGCAGGAGGATTATCAAGTTAAAGTCCAGCCTGTACCACACAATGAGACCCTATCTCTAGCTCATCAGCTAAGAACACTAGCAGCTCTTCTAGGAGACCTGGGATCACTGCCCAGTATCCACATGGGAGAAGCTCAAATACTCCAGTTCCAGGATTCACTTCTGGCCTTCACGGGTCCTCCATCTACACAGTGCACAGACATACATGCAGAAAAACCACTCATATGCATAAAATAAAATAAAATCCTTAAAAAAGCATAAAAGATGAGAAAAAGAAAAGTGATGGAAGAAAAGAGAAGATTAAGAAAGAGAGAGAGAGAGGAAGGAAGGAAGGAAGGAAGGAAGGAAGGAAGGAGCGATCCAAGTATGGTGGGGGACTCCTGTAATCTTGGGAGGCAGAGGCAGAAAGATTGCTGCAATTTTAAGTCCAGCCTTGCAAGTTCTTGAACTCTGTGGCTACATAGCAAGGCCCCCATCTCAAAAATCATGGAGCTGTTTGTAAATGTATGGAGTTAAGCCGGGCAGTGCTGAAGCATGCCTTTAATTCCAGCACTTGAGAGGCAGAAGGTACATAGATCTCTGTGATTTCTGGGCCAGCCTGATCTACAGAGCAAGTTCCAGAACAGTGAAGGCTACACAGTGAAACTCTGTCTCAAAAAACCAAACAAAGCCGGGCAGTGGTGGCCCACGCCTTTAATCCCAGCACTCGGGAGGCAGAGGCAGTTGGATTTCTGAGTTCGAGACCACCCTGGTCTACAGAGTACGTTCCAGGACAGCCAGGGATACACAGAGAAACCCTGTCTCGAAAAACCAAAAAGAACCAAACAAAAACAAAAAAGCACGTGCTACCGCACTTTACCTCAGAACTCTCATCAGGGTAGATGGCTTTTCTCATCTTACTGGAGGAGGGAACAGGAGGAGCTTGTGGGTCAACATGCTGCTAGGGTGAAGAGCCAGCAGGCATCACAGCCAGAGCACAGATTTAGTTTCCCTATTCTAGGTTCTGTGGGGTCTTTGCTGGCCAGGGCTTATCATTGAAGGATAAGAGCAAGGCAGGTGACTGTTGATACTGAGGCAAGCGTGCCTGGGGGGTAGGGGGTGGGGACACCCTTCCCAGCCTCCACCGGAAACCCCAGACTCACCATCCAGCTGAGTCTGACTGTGATGCTCCTGACCGAAGGGACCGTAGCCAGCCTCGGACCGTGCGCGTACCTGGACCAGATAGCTGGCTCCCCGCTTCAGCCCCCGGAGCTCAGCTCGGTTTTCCGATGTCTTCAGGAAACGTACACTGCTGGGGCCCTCTGCACCCTGTGCAGGAGGAGAAAGGAATGGGCCGTAAGATTCCCCTTCTCGGCTGCTTTCCTTCCCCCATCACTCCTACTTTATTCTACCGTGGAGCATCAGTTATCCTTCTTGCAGCTTTAGGTTTTTCTCTTTGGGGTGCTGGAACTCAAACCTAAACATCTCACATGCCAAGCAAGCACTCTACCACTGAGCCACGCCCCCAGCCCCTCACTGGGGGATTCTAGGCAGGGGCTCTACCACTAAGCCACGCCCCTAGCCCCTCACTGGGAGATTCTAGGCAGAGGCTCTACCACTGAGCCATCCTGACAACCCTTTACAGTGGTTCTATGTCCTGGTATATAACTATATAACTATATAACTATATATATATTCTTTATTTAAAATAAAAATTTATATTTATATATTTATTTATTTATTTATTGTTTATATATCTATTTATTACATTTATTTGTATTATTTATTTATATTATATATTTATTACATTATTTATTTATATTATAGTTATAACTATTTTACAGATAACGATAACTGAAGCTTAGAGAGGCCCAAGGGCTAGCCTGTGGTCATAGAGTTAATAAACAGTCAACCTGAATTGCAACGCTCACAAGATGTCTTCAAAACCAGGAATCCCAGCTCTGGTTCAATGTCCACCAGTCCCCTTACCTGGGTTTAGAGCCTAGCCCTACCTTCTCATGATACTTGACCTCGTAGTCCAGCACGGCCCCACTGGGTGCTCTGGGGATAGCCCATGACAGGATCAAGCTGCTGGGTGATGACCGAGTCACTCGGATGTCAGACACTGCAGGAGGCACTGCAGGAGAAAGAAACCCAATGCGCCCTGCTGCAAAGTCTAGCAATTAACAGTTTCCAATTCTTGCCTGACCCGCACCCCCACAGTGCTGGGGATGCGGTCAGGGCCCTACATGTACTAGACAAATGCTCTATCACTGAGCCAGACCACAAACCCTAGAGGTTTTGTTTCCTAGGAGGTTATACCTAGCATCCTCTTCTAATACCTGCATAATGCTCTTGCAGGGGACCCGGGTCTGGTTCCTAGCTCCCACATCCATTAGCTCACCGCTGCCTGTAACTGCAGGTCCAGGGCATCCAATACCCTCTGTTGGCCTCCTTGGGCACCTCCACACATATGGTTTATACAAATGCATGCAGGCACACAGGTATAAATTAATACATTAAAAAAAAATTCCCTTTGAGCACTCTGGAAGCAGAGACTAGAGAACGCTGAGTTTGAGGCCTCAGCTACACACAAGCGGCTATCTAAAAAAAAGGGGGGGAGGAAAGGAAAAGGACTAATCTGCATCTGGGATGACGGCCCAGTAAGCAAATTGCCTGGGGCACAAGAATTTGCATGCCAGCACCCAGGTAGATGCTGCACAGACATCTTAGTCACTTGTAATCCCAGAGCGCAGGAAGCAGAGTCGGTAACAAAGACCTACTTTCTCTTTGTGAGGCAGAGTCTCAGGCTGGCCTTGAACTTCTGATCTTTCTGTCTCTGACTCCCAAATACTAAGATTATGATTATAAATGTTGCTTTTTTTTCCTTTCTTTCTTTTTCTCCTTCTTTTAAAATTTACAGGTGCATAGTACCTTCGCAAAAGGCTTTATTATAACATTCCCATATGAACACATAATATTCTTTGGTCACATTATCCCCTCTATTACTTTTAAAAATCATTATTTTCTGTCCCCTTGTCTTACCCTCACGGTCAGTGGTGACATTGACAGGCTCAAAAGGAGGTGGTCCAGTGGCTAAGGTAGACACACCATTCAAAGCAGCAACCTCAAAGGTGTAGGTGACATCAGGACGCAGCCCTCGGATTGCCACCCAGGGCTCAACCAGGTCACGAGGACCGGGGTCGAAGGTCAGGTCGCCCCCACAGGGCAAGCAGGAACCCCCAGGACGGCATTCTCGACAGCGTACAGCATAAGTGAGGTCCTCTCGGCCTCCAGACTCAAGGGGAGCACTCCATTCCAGGCGCAGGGAGGAACCATTCAGATGGTGAACCACGCTTCTTGGAGCAGAGGGTGGGGCTATGGGAAAAGAGAATCAGGTAGAGGGTAGGAGGGGACTACCCTAAAGGACAGACAGTCACACTAATATTCTCAAGTATTAGAGGTAAGGCCAAAGCTAGGAAGCATGTGGGCTGTGATGGGCTATCTTCAGAAACTTGATACAACCTAAAAATCACTTGGGAAAAGTCTTGATGAGACTATGTTATGTTGACCTATGCACATGTATGTACAGGATTTTCTTGATTAAGTTAAGTGATATAGGAGGACCCAGCCTACTGTGGGTGGCACCATTCCCTATGAAGTGGGTCCTGAGCTATGTGAGAACAGAGAAATCAAGCTGAGCACAAGTAAGCAAGCAGTTGAGCAAATATGGGTACATTCATTTCTCTCTGTTCTTGACTCTGGATGTGGTATGACTGGCTGTTCCTGCCTTGACTTTCCCATGCCAATGGACTACAACCTGGAGTTAAGCTAAAATAAATTCCTTCCTCTCTTAATGGTTTCTTATCATGGTATTTTACGACAGCAACAGAAAACTGTCCACACACTCTCCCCCAATGAACCACACATGGGACATCAGATGTCTTTTACCCCTGGAAACTTACTAGTGCAAGGTGAACTCCGGGGGTCTGAGCGGGCCCGGTAATACCCAATCCGACATAGGCAGACAGGAGACCCAATGTTATTCGAATGGCTGTTGGCTGGGCACGGCAGGCAGGACTCTTCTCCTATTTGGGGCTTGAAGGTTCCCTGGCCACAGGCTGAGGGAGAGAACAAAGATGCCTATCAAGAAAACAAAACTGAAGACCAGAGAGGTTACGAGCACTGGCTGCTCTTCCACAGGGTGCCTTACAAGCATCATTCCAGGGGATCCAGTGCTCCCTTATGACCTCAGGCACAAACACATGACATGGACATACATGCAGACAACTCACGAGCACACGCATACACACATATACATACACACACACACACACACACATATAAAGTAAAAAAAAACAAAAACAAAAACAAACTTTAAAAGGAATCTTCTAACTCCAAAACAAAAACAAAACCTGCATGTAGACAGAGCTTAGGAATAAATGAGAGACTGGCTAGTTAGAGGAAAAAGGGGGGGGGCATCCCTCATTCTGCCTAACTCTAACTGTGGCAGTCTGGTGAAACCCTCTCATAATATTTTACTAATTAATTGACTTATAGACAGCATCTTATATATCCTAACCTCAAACTCCATATATAGCCAGGGATAACCTTGATCTTCTGATTTCTCTGTCTCCACTTCTGAAGTGTTGAGATTACAGGTGTGCACCACCACATCCAGTTTACAAGGTGGAGGACGGAGTTCAGGGCTTTGTGCACACCAGCAAGCTCTCTACCACATACCCAGCCATCAGAATAATTGTGAATGCACTCTGCCAAAAATATAGAATTACTAAAAAAAATGCAAGATAGCTAACATATGACGTGTGAAGCATTAAGAAAGCACGCACGAACGGTAGAAATCAGACATTTTTTCCCATCCTATAATAACTTGGAAGCCAGAGGCAAGTTCAAGGACAGCCTATATAGTGAGACTCTATCTCTCAGAAACAAAAACAAGGGCTGGAGAGATGGCTCGGAGGTTAAGAGCACACACTGCTCATGTGAGGATCAGAGTTCAGCTCCCAGCAACTATACTGGATGGCTCACAGCAGCACCTGTAATTCCAGCTCCCGGGGAGATACAATGCCTCATGTATACATAACCTCACATATACAAATAATTTGAAATATGAATATTTTAAAATTATAAAAACAGAAACAAGCTGGGCTGGAGAGATGGCTCATCAGTTAAGAGCACTGACTGACTGCTCTTCCAGGTCCTGAGTTCAATTCCCAGCAACCACATGGTGGCTTACAGCCATCTGTAATGGGATCAGATACCTTCTTCTGGGGTGTCTGAGGACAGAGACTGTGTACTTACATACATAAGATAAATAATCTCTTTTTTTAAAAAAGGAGAAAGAAAGAAAGAAAGAAAGAAAGAAAGAAAGAAAGAAAGAAAGAGAGAAAGAAAGAAAGGAAGGAAGGAAGGAAGGAAGGGTCAACAACAACAAAACTCCAAAGAAGAGACAAGCCCAGTCAGTCTCCTCAGGAGGCTAGGGCAGGACAGTTCATGAGCTAGAGAGCAGCCTGCACTTTAAATCAAGACCTAATCCCAGTACAAAAACAAAAAAACACAAACAAAATACCAGGAGATGCCACGGATGGCCTTAGGACCTCCGGAACACCGAAGTCATGAGCAAAGATGATGTTTTGGCTTGTTGCAGCACTCAGAGTGGGCTTTGTGGAGTCCTGTGTTTAGGATGGTATGTAAACCCTCAGATCCCAATCCAAAGGCACCGAGGTTGCCAACATTCCAAAAGTAACGACTGGCTAATTTTAGGTGGACATTTATGAAAATGGAGTCATTTACAGGACGGCAAGCTGGTCCAAGGGGCAAAAGTGCTCACCACCAAGTCTAATGACTTGACTGGTGCCTGCAAGCTGACCTCTGACCTCTGACCACACGGGGCCCTCGACAGCACAGGCTATGGCCCCTAGCAAGCACACACAAAATAAGCAAATCTCTAAACAAAACAAACAAATGAAAATACAAATCTGAAGACCTGAGTTTGAATCGCTGGCATCTGCATTTAAAAGATAATAATGAATACATAACACCAAAACCCAAACCAAACCACCCCAGGAAAAGAAACAACTAAAGGGTTGAGGATATAACTCAGCTGGTACAGAGTTTGGTTCAAATCCTCCGTGCTGACAAAAAAGAAAAGGAAAAGGAAAAGGAAAGAAAAAGCAAGCTGAATTCCCGGGACAGAGAAGCAAATTCATATCAGCAAATGGGAGGGAATTCAGAACAAATAACATAAAATGGAGATCATAAAGTCCTTTTCCACCACCCAACAAGGTATCCCAGCTGCTCAGTGACAATCACTTAATGTAGGGAAGCTTCGTCCCTGGGATCTACTACCAATCAGCCAATCAACGGAACGAACAGAATTCTAAATACTACTTTCTACTATACTAAGAATAAAATCCGAGGGGAAAGAAGCCCCAAATCCTAAGGGATGAGAGCAGGAGGAAAAGCTGGCCCCACCTGCGACAGGCAAGCTTCCCGGGTACTCGCGTTCTCACCTCTGCATACTTTGTTGCCTTCCGCAGCCTCATACCCTGGCGCGCAGCTGCAGCCCATGACCTGCTGCTCAGCCCACTGACCATCTTCCCGGCAGTAGAGGCTGGGGCTGGGGTTGGCGGTAGGGACCGCGTTGGCCACGCAGCTACCTGCCACCGGCACCACAAGCTCCCGAGGCACCGTCTCGGGGAAGTAGGTCAAGTTCGTGATCAGCCAGGAGCACTTCTTGTAAAAGAGATGCAGGGAGAGCAGAGCCATGCAGGCTCCTTGGTCCTGGAAAGCCAGGTAGAAGCCGGCTTTGCTGAGAGGACCCAGGCGCAGCGTCTTGATGTTAACTTTCCCTGTTGCTTCAGCTCCAGGGCGCTTCCGAGTCAGATGTTCTGCGGCCACCGTGTCCACCTGCCAGGAGAACCCAGGTTCACCACCACTGTCCCAGGTCCTCTGGGCTCTCTGGTGGACTACCTTCTTCATAGATACCTCCAGCCATCTTAGCTTCTGTGGAGAAGCTTCTTGTACTTTCCATAATATGTGTTTTATATGTGTGTATGGGGAGTGTGTGTACAGAGAGAATATAGAAAGAAAATGTATATATAGAATATATAAAATATATATACACATACATATGTGTGTATATACACATTATGTATACACATACAACATATATTCATGTGTGTATTTCACATACATAAATGTGTACCTACACACACACACACACACACACACACACACACACACACACACACACAAATATAAAGTTTCCTGTAGTCCAAGCTAGTCTCAAACTTACTGTGTAGCCAAGGTTTTTCCAAGACAGGGTTTCTCTCTGTAGTCATGGCTGTCCTGGAATATACTCTATAGGCCAGGCTAGCCTTGAACTTGGAGAGATCCTCCTGCCTCCACCTCTCAAGTGCTGGGATGACAGGCAGGCACGGCCATGCTTGCTCCATCCAGCCCGGGACTTTGTGACTGCTAATCCAGGGCTCACAATTGAGGAACTCGCCCAGCTCGACCTGCACTTCCCTAAGGTTCACTTCATCCAACTTTGTCCTGCCTTGGTTTCCCAATGATTCATTTGTTCTAGGAATATTCATAGATACCTGCGCCATGACCTCAGAGCCAAGGAGAAAGGAAGAATCACAAACAGATGGCTGTGTAGGGCAGGAGCCAAGGCGAGGGTAGCCACCCGCCCTGGAGACTAAGATTCTCACCTCAGATGCTGGTATCCCATGGGAAATCAATAACTAGTTCTGGGTGAAGATTTGTAAAAATACAATTCACCTTTTAGGGGTGGGGACATAGATAAGTTAACTCATGCAGGAGGCCCTGGGCTCAATCTCTAATACATGCCTATAATCCCAGCACTGGGGATGTGGGGGCAGGAGAAGCAGGAGTTTATGGTCACTCTTGGCTACATAAAAAAATTTGAAGTCAGCCTGAGATATATGTGGGATCTTGTCTCAAAAACCAAACATGACCTAGAGAGATGGCTCAGCAGTTTAAGGCAATTGCTGCTCTTTCGAGAGGCCCAGGGTTCAACTCCCAGCACCCACATGGTAGTTCACAACTGTAACTCCAGTTCCAGGAGCTCTGGTGTCCTCTTCTGGCCTCTGTGGGTGCCGGGCATGCACATGTCACACAGACACACACATGCAAGCAAACATTCAGACACAGAAAATAAAAACAAATAAGTTTTAAGATGTACATATGAACAAAACCAGAAATAAAACCTAGGCATTGTGGCACATGCCTGTGACCCCAGCATTCAACAGGCATGCGGACAGATCCCTGAGGTCAAGACTAGCTTGATCTGTACAGTAGGAGAGACTATTAGAAGGAAGGAAGGAAGGAAGGAAGGAAGGAAGGAAAGAAAGAAAGAAAGAAAGAAAGAAAGAAAGAAAGAAAGAAAGAAAGAGAGAAAGCAAAACCACGAAGGTTGGAGACATAGCTCAGCAGTCAAGAGCACATGTTCCCCTTACAGAAGACCTACACCAACACCCACAATGTGGCTCACAACCATCTTTAACTCCAGTTCCAGGCAACCCAACACCCTCTTCTGTCATCCTCAGGCACCAAGCCTGCACACGGGGCACACATAAAATGCATGCAGACAAAACATCCACACATATAAAATAATTAATAAGCCTAATAAAAAATTTAAAAAACCAACTGCAACAAAAAAATCCAGGGCTGGTAAGATGGCTGGGGAGGTAAAGGGTGCTCGCCACTGAGCATAAGGATCGGAGTTCTATCCCTGGAACCCAAGTGAGAGGAGAGAACCAACTCCTGCTAGCTGTCTCTGACTGACCTCCAGACTATCACTATGAGGCATAGTCATGTATGCACACAATAGATACACACACCACACACACACACACACACACACACACAGGTGGAGGCAAGAGGATCAGGTGTTTCAGGCTAGCCCAGGTTTTGGTACCTTTTCTGGGTTAACATAGTGGAGGAGCTGAACTCAAGGATAACTTTGAGTCCAGTAGCTTAAAGCTGGTCTGGGCAGCACAGCAATAGCTCAAAAATAGGGAGGACAATGTGTGGCTGGTGCTGGAAACTAGAATTTAAAAGACGGGGCTAGAGCGATGGCTCGGTAGTTAAGAGCACTTGATGTTACAGAGGACACGGGTTCAATTCCCAGAAACTATGTAGCAGTTCTTACAACTACCAGTAATTCCAATTCCAGAATGACTATGCTACGCAAATATACACTGGAACAAAACACTCATACACATAAAATAAATCAAATAAATAAGACAGACATGAGAGTGCACGCCTTTAATCCCACTGCTTGAGAGTTAGAGGCTGGTGGATCTCTGTAAATTCTAAGCTAGCCTGATCTACAGAGTGAGTTTCAGGACAGCCAGGGCTACATAGGTAGACTTTATCTCAAAATGCAACAGAGAAATAAATTAAAAAGACAGCCAGGATTACAATGGCACCCACCTATAAGCCCAGCACTCAAGAGGCAGAAGCAAGATGAACAGGAGTTCAAGGCCAGCCTTAGCGGTGTAGTGAGTTTGAGATTAGCCTGGGCTACACAAGACCCTGTTTCAAGAAAGCAAACAAATAGGCCGGGCGTGGTGGCACACGCCTTTAATCCCAGCACTCGGGAGGCAGAGGCAGGCGGATTTCTGAGTCTGGTCTACAAAGTGAGTTCCAGGACAGCCAGGGCTATACAGAGAAACTCTGTCTCGAAAAAAAACCAAAAAAAAAAAAAAAAAAAAAAAAAAAAAAAAAAAAAAAAAAAAAAAAAAAAAAAAAAAAGAAAGAAAGAAAGAAAGCAAACAAATAAAAAGACAGGTGAGAGCTTTGCGTAGAGGAACCAGGTGGGGATGTGAGAGGACCCTATATTGACAAAGATGCAAAGGGTACAGAAGGGCCCAGCAGTGAGCAGGTCAGCAGGTAGGTCTGCAGAGATGTCGTGAAAGCAGCTTGAGGTTGGACCTCCCCACACAGGAGGGGCACAATACTCCTTCTTCCCTTTTATCCACACACACCTCCACCTCTTCCCTCCCTAGACTTAACTGCTTGTAGCAGCATCAATCCCAAGGCTGTTGGTACCTTGATGTAGGGGTTCTCCATCCAGGCGGGTGTGTGGGCCGTGGCCGTGTCAGCTTCGCTCTCATAATAGAAGACAGTGAATGTCTCCTTGCAGGAGCGACTGGCCCTCGGCAGGGACAGGCATTCCATCATGGTGAAGCGTATCGTGGCATACACGTGGACAGCACCTCGCCTTGGGACCCAGCCAGTGCGCAGCCAATGCGCCTGGCCCCCTGGACGCTTCATGTCGCATACCTCATAGGTGCGGACACTGTGCTGTTCCTCATCCAGGCCGCTTAGCTCCTCCCACTGTGCAGAGACAAAAGCTGTCAGTCAGGACCTCTAGCTGGGGTCAGAGTGGCTACAGGAAACAAGTATCTCAGAATGTTTCTGTGCAACCTCCTGCCTCAGTTCCCCTCCAGCTCTTACCTGACCCTCTGCCTGAGGGTAAGTCACCCATTTCAGATCCGCCGTTTCCAGTTTTGTGTTCAGCAGGGTCTCTAAAACAGAGAGACAAAGTCAGCCCCATTGGGCAGAGAGAGAGATAGGGCCAACAGCTTGCTGGGAACAAACGGGAATGAGGGCGAGTGGGTTGTCTTTCTAGTTCCAGGAGGTAGCAAAATTAATTCTCTTGGACGAAGGAGATAAAGACACTAGCCACCAACCAACCCTGCAGAACTGAGTTTCATCCTTGGGACCCACATGGTGGAAGGAGAGAGCCTGACAAGCTGTCCTCTGAATGTGAGGCAAGTATTAGGCACAAGAGAACTCTTTGTCTTCCTCTTTGTCCTCAAAATCACATAAAGAAAAAAATGGTGTGTGTGTGTGTGTGTGTGTGTGTGTGTGTGTGTGTGTGTATGTGCACACGCTGATAATTTAAAACAGGTTGGCTGGGAGTGGTGGCACTCACCTTTAATCCCAGCACTTGGGAAGCAGAGACAGGTGGATTTCTGAGTTCGAGGCCAGCCTGGTCTACAGAGAGAGTTCCAGGACAGCCAAGGCTACACAGAGAAACCCGGTCTCAAAAAAACAACAAAAAAAGCAAGTCTGCAGGCTTACAGGTAGCATTTCCTGATGAACCCTCTCACCAGCCCAATGCCCTTAGATTTGTAACCCTTGTTCCCAGTGCCAACTCCCCCATCAGCAGCTGGTGGGCACTGGACAGCTTCTAGATTTCCCTGGAGGGGCTGTACTTAGAAAAATGAGGGAAACCCACGCTGGAAGTTAAATGTGCACACAACTCAGGAAGGAAGGAAGGAAGGAAGGAAGGAAGGAAGGAAGGAAGGAAGGAAGGACGGAAGGAAGAAAGGAGAAGAAAGAAGCAGCAGCCCCTCTTGGGCTGACTCTCAGCATTTGCTCTCAGGGAAGGCAGACATGGCGCAGCTAAAGTGCTTGCTTCGTGTGGTCAGGCTCCAGGCTTCACCCCCAGCATCGCAAAAGAAAAAAAAAGAAAAGAAAGAAAGTTCTGGGCCTGGTAGCACATTCCTGTAATCCCAGCACTTCGGAGGTGGAGACAGAAAGATTAAGAGTTCAAGACCAGACCCCACCATATAGTGAGTTTGTGCCTAGTCTGAATTACATGAGATCTTGTCTGGAAACAAAAAAACAGGACAAAACCCAGTCCTGGCCTTGCCTCCTGGGGCTGAGAACTGCTGGTCCAGGCTAAGGTTTCCTACAGGCCTGTCTTAAGCTCCGCACTCCCTCCCTTTCCTAAGTGCCAAAATTGGCTTCCATCCCAGTCCCCGCCCCCTTTTCACACCAGACACCCAGTCCTTCAAGGTTGATGCCCTCGCCTGAGGCAGTGCACCTCCCCTATTTGCTACCACCAGAGAAATAAGTTCTGGAAGCCTGGGTTCCCTGCCTCGCTCACTAACTAGCTCGCTCAGATCCAGCAGAGGCCCCACCACATCTGGACTTGGTTAGGAGAAAGAAAGGAGGAAAGTTTAGGGGTGGGGAGTTGTGTGTGAACACACCTGGAGGGGCTCTGGGATCATTCCAGGGGGAGCGGACATGGTGCTGACCCAGGAAGGGATTAGGAGATGTGCAGAGATCACTGGCAACACAACCAGGAGGGAGGGAGGGAGGGTTGGGGAATCCCCTGGTAAGGGTAGGCAACCTGGGAGGGGGCAGGAGTCTGGGAACCACATGAGAGTGGGCCTCCAGAGGAGCCAGGGGAACACCTGGGACCAGGTCCCGCCCTCCCCTTTGGCTTTGAGAGAGGAGTGCCTGGAGTTAGGGTGGATGAGGGAGGCATCACCTCAGTTTCCAGTGCTGTCTCTGGGTGTAGGGGGCAGGCAGGAACCTGAGCAGCCAGAGGCAAAGCCTAGGGGCCCCTCTACTGGGTGGCAGGAGACAGCAGAACACGTTGGGGACAGGATGCCCACGGTTCTGGGAAGGGGGTGGATAGAGGCCGCCGTCCCCACCCTCCATTGTTCCAGCCTGGATAGCGTTTTTCCTGTCTCCAATTTACACACTGTCTGTGCAACAGGCTGCTCTTCAGCCTGCAGAGCTGAGCCCAGGCTCACTTTCCCTGCACCTACATCACACCAGTTGGCCTCCAGCTTCACTTCAGCCCACCAGTTCCCAGACTCACCTCTCACCTCCATCCCTCCGGGGCTCCATTTCCGAGTCGTCGTCCCAAACCCACCCCACCCCACCCCATCTCCCAGTTTACACCTCCTTTAGGGCCTGAGGCCTTGGACAAACTAATTAACATTTCTACAGCTTTCGTTTGTCACCTGTTAAAATAGGGAAACAAGAACTCTGCTTTTTTTTTTTTGGCTGGGCAAAATAACAGTAAAATAATCGCAGTTGGCACAGGTGTAGGCAGGGGCTTGAGAGTCATTCAGGTAAAGCGTGAGAGGGGGCATTTCCTGTTGGCACGTCTTTCCCTCCAGACTCACTTCATGGGTGCTCTGCCCATTTGACTTCCTCCTCTCCAGGAGCCCAAAGTCTGTCCTCACCCCATTCCCACACTTTGATCAGCCCAGAACAGCACTGCCCAGCCTAGAGGGAGCTCCTTTGATTCCATCGCTTCAGCGAGAGATCTCCCCCACTCCCATGGCCCACCCCCCAGATTCTTCTTTGATTCTAAGCAGCAAAGGAGGTTGTGGGGAAGCCAAATTCATTGAAAAGAGATTAGGGAGGCAGGGAAGGAGGGTTATGAGACCTGTGCAGCCCCAAGAGGGACTGTGGAGTTAGGGGCTCACAGATCTGAAGAGGCATTTGGAGAGGAATACAGAAAGGGGAAAAAAAACCCAGAAATCTGAGGCGGGCTAGGAGGCGGCCAGCTGGGGTGAATTAGGGCGACACAGGCCGGTGTTAGGCAGTTTCTGCGGACTTGCAAGGCTGGAAGAAAGCCTCAGCCTTGGGAAAAGTTGAGGTCTAAATGGCATGTAAAAGGTTGAGGTACAGCCTTGAGAAAAACAAGACAAGAGTCTGCACGAGGTCAGGAGCCTGGCCAGCCATTTGGGAGTTGGAGAGTGGGGTTGCAGATGGGGCCATCCTGACTGGGGTGTGGAGTCCAGGTGTGAATGAATGCTAGGGAACTGGAGGTGGGGGTCGTTTTATGGCCTAGCTGGGGTCTGCCTCGCCTGCAAGTGCCCCTTCAGGAACTTTCCCTGGAGTTTAGCCAGAGGTGTAGAGGGGATAAAAACTTCGGGGGATAGTTTTGAACATTAGGGTGGACAGGAAAAGGAAGGCTGTCACGGGCCTTTGGCATCAAGACTGAGAATTTAGAAGGCTGGGTAAGGGAAGGTCCCGGGTCTGAGCTCTCGACTCCATCTCTTTCCCAAACAAAAGAAAAACCCCACTCCCCGCCAGGCCGCCTCCTCCCCGCCCCCTCCCGTTCTAGTGCTATTGGTCCGAAGTGTTTAAGGGGTACCGGAGTTGGAATACGGAGAGACCAGCTTCTGCACTCTGAGGCACAACTTTGGGGACCCCAAGAACAGGGGGCACCCCCAAGGAAACTCACCTTCTAAAGCAGTGGCGAGGGAAGCCCAGCACAGCAGCGCACGGAGCTCCATGGCGCCGCCTCACTTTGGTTGAATACGATCCGAGTTTGGGGGGCCCTGGCCCCCCCAGGTCTGACCCTCCCCTGGGCGGGTGCACACCGACTCTGTTGCTGGGACTTTCCGTCGAGGGCCTCTCAGCGATGGCCCATGCGGGCGCGCCAGGCACCCGCGCTCAGGTGCGGCCCCCACGTCCCCGCCGCAGCGCGCGCGCGCGGGGAGGCCAGCCTTGAGGGGGGACGTCCTGGCAGTGGCCGTCGCTGGGCGGGCGGAGATCGGGACGTGGTTGAGAGTTAGGGGTCCCTTCGGGGCTTCGGGGATCCCGCCCTGGCTGGCTGGGGTGGGCCTATTGCTCGCGGTCTCTCTCGCTCCCTGGAGTGGTTGGTGGCTGTCGCGCCGCCGGGTTGAGTGCGCCGGTCGCGGTCAAGGAAGGTAGAAGCCAAAGTGGGAACCGAGCAGGAGGGAGGGAAACAGGCTGGGCCAGGGCTGGGCCGAGTCGAGACTGAGTCGGGCGGCGCCAGGCCTAGGAGGGAGGGGCGCATAGGAGGCGGAGACAGTCCCATGTCAGAGTTTCCCCCCCCCCGCCCCATCTCCCAACACCCAGGAGCCCGAGTTTCTCTGGGAGGGGGGTGGGCAGGGGAGCTGATTGGCTCCTATGCTGCTGAATAATTCATGAGGGGGGGGGGCGCACGAACTGAGCCTGTCGGGAAGTTAGGAGAAAGTTTGCAGGAGGGGGAGGGGCGGCATGTGTGGAACTTAGGGACTGTCCAGGGGTGCTGGGTGTCCCATACCTATTACCCCTGATTGTGCATGTTGGGGCAGTAGCCCGGGAATCCTCAGGACAGGCCTGACCGTACCAGGCCTCACAGATGTGTGCGTAAATGTGCATGCCCCACACACAAAGCCTGCTTTGACCTTGCAGCGGGACCTGAGATTCCACATCTGGATGCGCCCCCTGCCACCTAGTTGAAGAAGGGGATTGCATTTGGGAGGAGAAGGTTAAAACTTTGCTTTTGGGTATGGAGAGCTTCCCAACGGACCTCCGTTCCTCAAGCAATAATCCCAGCTTGTATATCTCCGGAGAGAGCGCTCACACAATCATTGCGTGCACGTTAAATCCTGGAGATTCACTGTGCGCACAGCCCAACACTAGAGAAAGTGGTTTGAAACCCAAAGAAGTATAGAAAATGTAAATAAAAGGCAGGCGTGTCAGAGAGGGTGAGGGATCTCCGTAACACCTCATTTCATTTTTTTTTTTAAAGGAGGGGGACACTTCCCCACCGCCTGCAGCCTTGACCTCCAGGGCGGGGGTAGGAACCGTTGTGGCTCTTTCCTGAGGCTGTTTCCTGTCTGGCTCCTGGGGGCCCTCGGGATGGCTGGGAGGGCCCTTCCTCTCATTTGCTAGCACCCCCTCTCATCCATCAGTTTGATGGGAGGGTCCAGGAAAGAAGCCCTCCCATTTACATAAGGGCACTGTGAGTGCGGGGCACAGGATGGTTGTATGAGAGAGGTGCTGCTACCGAAGTCGCCCTTTAAGGGCTGCGGAAAGGAGACTTTAAGGTAATTAGTACAGGGTCTGGAAACTCTGAGGTAGGAGTCTGGGGCACCTGGGAGTCTGCCAAATACCCTAAGCACACACACACACACACACACACACACACACACACACACACACACCCGCGGGCGCGGGCGCGGGAGACCCGTGATGACCTCTTGTCCCCGTGCACTTATCTTCCTGCCGCAAGTAGTGCTCCCCACCCCCTGCCCTTCCTCACTGCCCTGCCTGGGTCCCGCTCCGGGGTGGGGGGTCAGCCAGGGCAGGAAACAGCCGGCTTGGCTGGAGCCAGGCTGACCGGCTAGATCTGGGAGTCCCCTCCTCCTTCCCCACGCAGACTCAGGCTCCCCTTCTCTTATCTACAGACACCCCCTTTTTTGCAGCTATCATTCTGCATCCGGGTCCCCCTGACTTTCTGAGTCGTGGCTTGTTCTCACCCTAGGAGCCACCATCAGCAGTCCACTTCAAGCCTTTGATTGCTTAAAATTTTTTCATATTTCGTGGGATAAACAATTCATTAGTATGCAGAGAGGATTAACGCCTCAATAGAGGAGAGACAAGCAGCGTGGATGACAGAGGCAGGCGTGGAGGAGGGTTCTGCTGATGAGACCCGGCTGAAAAAGATGAAAGAGCCATCAGATTATTTGGAAACCCGAAGATAGTGTATCAGTAAGAACGACTCCTGGGCTGGCCTCTCTACTACTTACTATCAGTAGAGAATTTGGTAAACAGCTTCTCTAGCACCCAGAAAGCCCTGAACTCCATCCCCATTCGTACATAGATCCAACATGGTCATACTGGACTACATTACAAGTCACACACACACACACACACACACACACACACACACAGAGAGAGAGAGAGAGAGAGAGCTGGTGAAAATCCCGTGATTTCCCTTTTCCATGCAAGTGACGCCCGCCCGAGATCTTTACTCCCGGGTCAGGAAGCACCCTCCATTTATCCTGTGTGTATGAGGTCATTCCTTCCACTCCGGACCACCAGAAACTCCTGCTGCCAGCACCGAGTTGCTCAGCCTTCTGCTGCAGGTGAGAACTCACATTAGCCCAGAATCAGTGTTTGTCCCAAAGACCCAACCAAATCTCAAACCACCTTCTTCTTCTTCTTCTTCTTCTTCTTCTTCTTCTTCTTCTTCTTCTTCTTCTTCTTCTTCTTCTTCTTCTTCTTCTTCTTCTTCTTCTCCTCCTCTTCCTCCTCCTCCTCCTCCTCCTCCTCCTTCTCCTTCTCCTTCTTCTTCTTCTCAGTATTAGGGGACTTGGAGGAACTGAGGTATGGCTCTGTGGTAAAAGTGCCAGCTGCCAAAGCGGACAACGTGAGTTTAAATTCCAAGATAAACATAGTGGAAGGAGAAAACCGATTTCCAGAAGTTGTCTGTCATATGACCTCCACTGTGGCCTTCACTGGCTCTCTTCTAACGCAATAAATATGTAAATAAAAATAGGATTACAAAAACTTTTTTTCTTTTGGTTTTTCGAGACAGGGTTTCTCTGTATAGTCCTGGCTGTCCTGGAACTCACTGTGTAGACCCACGCTGGCCTCGAACTCAGAAATTCGCCTGCCTCTGCCTCCCAAGTGCTGGGATTAAAGGCGTGCGCCACCACCCACTCCCGGGTGCAAAAACCTTTAAAGGCAGTGAAGAGATGGCTCGGCAGTGAAGGGTACCTATTGCTTTCACAGAGGACACCTGGGTTTGGTTCCTAGCACCCACGAACTGGTTCCCAAGGCATCCGTAACTCCAGTTCCAGAGGATCCAATGCCCTCTTTGGACCTCTGCGGACATCAGGCACACATGCGGTGCATAGACATGCAGGCAAAACACTCATGCACATAAGACAAAATTGAGTCATCTAAAAACGAAATCATCTAAAACCAAAACAAACTCTGGAGCCCTTCGCAGATTTCCCACTGCAGGTGTTAACGGTTACCTCTGTACACTCCCCTCACCGGCAGGCCAGATTCTTGTACATATATACGCAGTCTTCCTAAGTACAGATAGCTTAGGAGTCTTTTCTTTCTCCTTCTAGCTTAGGAGTCTTTTCTTTCTTCCTTCTAGCTTAGGAGTCTTTTCTTTCTTCCTTCTAGCTTAGGAGTCTTTTCTTTCTTCTAGCTTAGGAGTCTTTTCTTTCTTCCTTCTAGCCCAAACAACCCCTCCCCCTTTTAATACAGTTGAGTATGACCTTGAACACTTGATTCCCCCTGCCTCCAAGGCCTGAATGCAAGGCATGTACCATCCATCCCACCAGGTTTATGAGGTGCTCCTGATTGACCACCCCAAACTCCAACCTCCCCCCCTCTCCCCGCTTCAGGAATGCTAAGCAATCTCTCTCTCTCTCTTTCTCTCTCTCTCTCTCTCTCTCATGAGCCACCACCCTGGCCTAGAAGTCCCTTTCACACTGTGACAGTTTGTTTTGAGCCCTCAGAGAGATAAGGCTTTTCCTATATGTAAACTGGGTAAACTGGGCTCAGTGGTGCAGGCCTGTAAGCCCAGGCACTCAGGAAGCAGAAGCTAGAGTGCTGGGATTTTGAGACCAGTTTGCCCTGCCTAGTGAGTTCTAGGCCTGACAGTAAAATCTTGTCTCAAAAAAAAAAAGATAAGGGAGGGCGGGGGTGGAGTGGGGAGAGGACGCATGAATAAGAACTGAGAATATAAACACAAAAGTATCCTATGGAAATGTCATAACAAAAAACATTAAACACTTAATAAGATGGTGACAAAATGGCTCAAAGGATGAAAGGGCTTGCTTGCCCTTGATGACCTGAGTTTGAGCCCCAGGACCCACTACATAGTAGGAGAGAATCCCCACAAAGTTGTTCTTTGATCTCCGTACACACACACACACACACACACACACACACACACACACACACACAGGAACACACACACCCCAAACGCAATGAAAACGAAACCCCAAAATCAACCCCAAAATCAGTAAGAACAAAGCAGAGGGGAAAGTTCCTGTACATCTGAAGTAACAGAGAACCGTCTAGCTGTGTGCCTCCTTTAAACATTAGGTGGTGAAGTCCCCAGCTTGCAGCCTAGCCAGCCACTCCTCTCTTGGCTCACTTAACCCCATGGAGTCCAAAGTTCCCTGAGGTGTAAACCACAGTGCCCCTCACACGTCTGCTTGATTCCCTGGCCCTAGTTAATGAATACCGCCACTTTAAACGGATTTTTCTTGGTGGTGGTTTAGTGTGACTGTGTGTGTGTGTGTGTGTGTGTGTGTGTGTGTGTGTGTGTGTGTGTGTGTGCATGTGTGCACACGTGTGCTCTTCTTTGCATGCAGAGGCCAGAATCTGATCGCAGGTGTTTGCTCTATTGCTGTTAACCCTGTCTTTGGTGACAAGAGTTTCTCACTGAGCCTAGAGCTCTCTATTATGGCTGCACTGGCTGGACAGAGCCACAGGACTCTCTGTTCATGCTCTCTTCCCCACCCCATCGTGATAAGGTCACAAGTATGTGCCACCATGGCTTTTACATCTGGCGCAAAGCATAGAAACTCAGCTTCCCACATTTGCATGGCAAATGCTTTACCCACTGAGACACACACACACACACACACACCAGCACTCCTCACCTCACCCCTTTTTCTCCTGTTGAGACACAACCTCACTTATCCCAGGGTAGCCTAGAAATCATTGTAACTGAACGTGGCTTTTAACTCCTGTTGTTCTCAGTGGCGCTATTACAGGCATGCACCACCTCACCTGGCTTACATGGAGCTGGGGATTGGGAAATTGAACCAGGGATGTGTGCACAGTAGGCAAATACTCTACCAACTGAGCTACATCCTCAGTGAGGACCAGTTCTTTGGTGGGTCGGTAGCAGCTACCTGGAATTGGACAGCCCTCTTTTTTTTTTTTTTTTTTTTTTGGATTTTCAAGACAGGGTTTCTCTGTGTAGCCCTGGCTGTCCTGGAACTCACTTTGTAGACCAGGCTGGCCTCGAACTCAGAAATCCACCTGCCTCTGCCTCCCGAGTGCTGGGATTAAAGGCGTGTGCCACCACGCACGGCTGGACAGCCCTCTTTTATACCATCGTTTTTCATTGTTGTTAATTACCAACACAGCAGCTCACATGTCCCAGGTTGGACTGGAATTCTTGGTATAGGCCGACTCTGAACACCCGATCCTTTCATCTATACCTCCCAGAGCTCTTATTTACAAAACAAAACAAGACAAAAACAAACAAACAAACAAACAAACAAACAAAGAATTCGGTAGGTCCAGGCATGGTGCATACTGTTGATACCATCACTTGGAAGGCAGAGGTAGGCAGAGTTCTGTGAGTTTAAGGCAACCTAGTCTATAGAGTGAGTTTCAGGACAGTCAGGGATATGACGAGAGCCCCTGTCTCAAACACAAACAAACAAACAAACAAAAAACAAAACAAAAAAGAGTTTTATAGAGATATTTTCCTGTTTTTGAGACAAAGCCTTGATATATAGCCTGGGCTGACCTTGAACTCACGATTCTCCTGTCTCCACATCTGCTGAGTACTGGGATTACAGGTACATGGCATCATGCCCTCTCAAAGACTTAATCAAAACATTTGTTTGATGTCTAGTGAAAGCATGTGTGTCATCCCCACAAAGTTGTCCTTTGATCTACACACACACACACACACACACACACAGAGAGAGAGAGAGAGGCAACAGCAAGACATGGAGATCAGAAGTGACTTGCAGGAGTTGGTTCTCAGGGCTGCAGAGATGGCTCTCTGGTTAAGAGCAGCTGCTGTTCTCACAGAGGACCTGGGTTCAGTTCTCAGCACTCACACAATAGCTGAAAGCCATCCTTAACCACAGTCTGTGGAATCCTACTTCCTTTTCTTATCTCCATGGCCACCAGGCATGCCTGTGGTACATACACATACAAACACGAAAGCAAGACACTCAGACACAAAGAAGGACTTCCTTCTCTCCTTCTCTCCTTCCACCATGTGGGACGCAAGGATCAGTCTGAGGTTATGCAGCTGGCAGCAGGCACCTTTACAGGCTAAGTCATCTCAGTGGCTCTTAATGGTTGTTTGGAAAAAGGTCTCATGGGGCCCTGCCTAGTTGGCCTAAAACTCCTTATGTAGCAGAAGATGGCTTTAAACAGCTGCCTCTGCCTTCCAGATGCTAGACTTATAAGCTATGAGCCACGCCCAGCAAACAGTACATGTCTAACAGGAAGATGGAAATAACACAGAGGCAGCCGGTGAAGTGGCTCAGTAGCTGGTTGAATGTCTAGCCTGGACAGACTTGTGTTCTATGGCCAGTACAACCAGTAACAAAACCAAACCACCACCAAGGCATCTCACATGAGGAATGCTTGCAACAAATACTGTTCTTCTAGATAGCATAATATGTATGCCAGTGTTTATCACTTAGACGTCTATAGGGGCTGGAGAGACAGCTTAGCCGTTACAAGCTCTTGCTATTCTTGGCAAGGACCCAAGTTTGGTTCCCTAAACCCACTCAACACAGCTCACAACCACCTATAACTCTAGCTCCAAGAGATCCAATGCCCTCTTTTGGCCTCCTCAGACACCTGTACACACATGGGAACACACACACACACACACACACACACACACATGTATGTGTGCATATCAAAAATAAAAATTAAGTTAAATTAAAAATCATTTGCAGGGGACTGGAAAGATGGCACAGTGATTAAGAACACTGGCTTCTCTTCAGAGAACCTAGGTTCCATTCCCAGCACCTATACAGTGACTCACAACTGTCAATAATTTCAGGCCCCCTTCTGGCCTCCTT
>LR751193.1:167047-205377 GCA_902729485.2 Mus minutoides | reverse complement strand
TCCCCCTGTGCTCATGTCTCTAGCTGCATATATGGAAGAAGATGGCCTAGTTGGCCATCATTGGGAGGAGAGGCCCCTTGGTCATACAGACTCTATATGCCCCAGAACAGGGGAATGCCAGGGCCATTACGTGGGAGGGGGTGGGTAGGGGAGCAGGGCGGGGACGCGGGAGGGTAAGGGAAAATTTCTGGATAACATAAGAAAAGTAAATGAAGAAAATATCTAATAAAGAGGAAAAAAAATAATATAATAAGTAAAGTGTATAAAGTTGGTTTAAGTCCTAGGCATACCAAGAACATGTGAAAGAAATTTGCCACTTGTATGTACCATTAGGGACTTCAGTAACACTACAAAAATGCAATTTAGGCTATATTTACTATAAATGTGTGTCATTTTATAACTTTTTTTTGTCCCAAGTCTAAATATCACAATTGTTTTATATACTTATATTAACATATGTATGTAAACATGTACACACACACACAAACACACACACAGAGATAGGCAGACAGATAGACAGACAGATACACACTTATACCTATATATGTATGTATGTATGTATGTATGTATGTATTAATACAATGTTTGGATCATCCATTAAATGTATTATCCATTGTGCACACAAAACTCCAACTGAAAAGGGAATATTCATTTCAAAGCTAGTTAATAAATCATTTTCTGTTGTTTTAAACATGGTGATTTGTCATTCAGTCCCAGAACAAAGTGTGGTTGAATTTTTCATAAGGGAGTACTTTTGTTCAACACTAAAGCTTATTCCTACAGTAAACACAGCAGTCTGGTACTGCAACTGTTAACTCCAAGATCAATATTATATTTCTGTAGACTTATTTTCCTTTCTGTCAAGTGGTGATACCCAATCCACATATATTTATTTTTTATTATTTCTTTGAGACTTTTTGTTTGTTTGTTTGTTTGTTTTGTTTTGTTTTGTTTTTGTTTTTGTTTTTGTTTTTTGAGACAGGGTTTCTCTGTATAGCCCTGGCTATCCTGGAACTCACTTTGTAGACCAGGCTGGCCTCGAACTCAGAAATCCGCCTGCCTCTGCCTCCCAAGTGCTGGGAACTTTTATGTTGTGTTTTGATGAAAACTACTCTCTCACTCTAATTCTTCCCAGATCCACCTTTCCTTTGATACTAACCAAACTGTAAGAATTTGACACTTTTGTTGTAGTTGTTGGGTTTTGTTTTTTTTGTTTTTTTGGGGGGTGGAGGAGGGGGTACCTGGGTTGTTTTGTTTGTTTTTATTTTTTTAACATTTAAGACAAACTTATATTGCCTATTATTCTTAAATGCCCTGTATACCACTAGAGAGAATGGTTGAGCTTTAGTCTTACCAGGGACTATATAGATGTTTTATTAATTATTCACTTCACATCCTGTTCACTGCCCCTCTCACCCCTCCCACAAAATCTACCCAGNTGTTTCCATTTGAAGTTGAGAATTGCTCTTTCAAGGTCTATAAAAATTTGTTTTGGACTTTTAATGGGGATTACATTGAATCTGTAGAGTGCTTTTTGTTAAGTTGGCCATTTCCACAATGCTAATCCTGTTATGTCCAGTTTGCAAGACCCCCAACAGACAACCAGGGACCACAACTCCAATGTAATCACACAAGAGTACTTATTTGAATTCAGACTCTGATCATAACCCTCCCTGAACAGCAGGTTAGGAAAGTGATGCTCAGGTCTAGGGGCTTAGGGAAAAAAAAAAATTGTAAACTGGTGTCTTCAAGCCTTGCCATTACATGAGTGGATAAATGGGTAAAGGAATGCTAATCTTCAAACTGATATCACTTTTTTCAGACCACAGAGAGAGATCACACATCTAAAAAGGTGCATCTTGTTTTGTTTTGTTTTGTTTGTTTGTTTGTTTGTTTTGTTTTTAACTTATCCTGTTATTGTGACCAGTTTTTCTTGTTTTTGTAAGTTGGCCACAGGTGTTATGTCTATTTTTGACTGGTGGGATAACTTGGTGGTCTCTTTCCCAGAGCTCAAGGCTGGAGCCATATCACTCCAAGGACAGCAGCTTTCTCCAAGGACAGCAGCTTAAAGTAGAGATTAGAGGACAAGATGGAATCTGTTTTGCTGCTTTTTGTCTCCTCAATCCTACATATCCATAAACATAGTATATCTTTCCATCTTATGAAGCCTTCTTCAATTTCTTTCTTCAGGGACTTGAAGATCTTTTCATATCGATATTTCACTTGCTTAGAATTACACCAAGATATATTCTTCATAGCTACTGTTACTGTAAAGGCAGCAGCTTCCCTAATTTCTTTCTTGGCCCACTTATCATTTTTATAAAGGGCTAGTGATTTCTTTGAATTAATTTTGTATCCAACCACTTTGCCAAAGGTGTTTATCAAATGTAGAAGGTTCTCTGGTAGAACTTTTTGGGTTGCTAATGTTTACTACTATCAATATCATCTGGGAATAGTGATACTTCAACTTCTGTTTTTCAAATTTGTATCCCCTTGATTTCCTTTAGTTTTCTGATTGCTTTGTCTAGAACTTCAAGTGATATTTTGATTTGGCAGGAGGAGAGTGGGCACCTTTGTCTTATCTTATTCCTTATTCTTAAGGGATTGCTTTAAATTTCTCTCCATTCAGTTTCATATTGGATATTGACATGCTGTGTATCGTTTTGATTATGTTCAGGCATATTCCTTCTATCCCTGATCTCTCTAATACTTTTAACATGAAGTGGTATTGAATTTTGTCAATGGCTTTTCATCATCTAATGAAATGACCATGCATTTTTTCTTTTAGTTTGTGGATATGGTAGATTATGTTGATGGATTTTCATATATTGAACCATCATTGTATTCTTTGGGAAGAAGCCTACTTGATAAGGATCACGATGTATGATGTTTCTGCTGTGTGCCTGTATTCAACTTGCGAATATTTTATCGAGTATTTTTGCATCAGTATTCATAACAGAAGTGGGTCTGAAGTTCTCTTTCTTTGTTGAGTCTTTGTGTGGTTTAGGTATCAAGCTGAATGTGGCTTCATGGAATGAATTTGGCCGTATTCCATTGTTCCTATTTTGTGGATTAGGTTGAGAAGTATTGGTATTAGGTCTTCTTTGAAAGTGTAATATAATTCTGCCCTAAAACCATCTGGCCCTGATATTTTGATTGTTAATGTTGTAGTTGTTGTTGTTGTTGTTGTTGTTGTTGTTGTTTTGTTGGTGGTTGGGAGACTTAATAGGTGCTTCTATTCATTAAGGGTTATAGGACCATTTAAATAGCTTAGTGATCTTGACTTAACTTAGGGAAGTGGTAAATGTGTAGAAAATCATGCATTTCATTATGATTTTCCAATTTTATAGAGTACAGGCTTTTGAAGTAAGACTTAGTGATTCTGTGAATTTCCTGTGTCTGCTGTTCTGTCTCCTTTTTCATTTCTGATTTTGTTTATTTGGATACTGTCCCTCGGTCTTTTCATGCATTTGGTTCAGGATTTGTCTATGTTGCTGATTTTCTCAAAAAACCAGCTCTTAGTTTCATTGATTTTTTTGGTATTGCTTTGTTTCTAACTGATGTTAGCCATAATTTTGATAATTTCCTGCCTCTACTCTTAGTGTGCCTTCTTCCTCTTCTTCTTCCTCTTCCTCTTCCTCTTCCTCTTCCTCTTCCTCTTCCTCTTCCTCTTCCTCTTCTTCTTCTTCTTCTTCTTCTTCTTCTTCTTCTTCTTCTTCTTCTTCTTCTTCTCCTTCTCCTTCTCCTTCTCCTTCTCCTTCTCCTTCTCCTTCTCCTTCTCCTTCTTTCTTCTTCTTCCTCTTCTCTTCCTTCTCCCCTACCCCCTCTTCCTCCTCCTTCTCTAGAATGTCTTTAGTTTTTTTTTTTTTTTATTTCTTTCCTGACATAGATATCATTAAGTAGAGACATGATCAGTTTCTATGAGTATATAGGTTTTCTGATGTTACTGTTGTTGAAGTTCAGCTTTAATGCATGGTAGTATGATAAGATACAAAGTGTTATTTCAATTCTCTGGCATTTGTTGTGGTTTGCTTTATGACTGACTATATGGTCAATTTTGGATGCATGAGGTGCTGAGAAGAAGGTATATTCTTTTGTGTTTGAGTGAAATATTCTAAAGGTATTAGGTGCATTTGATCCATAATGTATGTTAGTTTTGTTATTCCTCTCTTTAGTTTTTTTTTCTTTTCTTTTCTGAATGATCAGTCAATTAGTGAGTTTTAAATTCTTCCAGTATTAATGTTTAGTGTTCTTTGTGTAATATAAGTTTTAACATTTTTTTCTGTCTTGTTTTGTATTACAAATGTGGGTTCCCCTGTGTTCAGAACACAGATGTTTAGAATTGAGATATTATCTTGGTAAATTTTTTCCTTTGATAGGTATGCAGTGTCCTTCCCTGTCTCTTTTGATTAATTTTGGTTGAAAGTCTGTTTTATTAGATTCTAAATGGCTCTTCCAACTTGCTTCTTGGATCTGTTGGCATAGAAACCTTTTTTGACCCCCTATTCTCTGAGGTAATGTCTATCTGTATTCCTGGTGTAGGTTTCTTGTATTTTGCAAGTTGATGGTTGTTGTTTTCACATCCACTCTGTTAGCCTGTGTCTTTCTATTTGATAATTAAGTCCATTGGTGTTGAAAAATATTAATGATCAGTGTTTGTTTTTTTTTTCATGTTATTTTTATGTCTTTTGTTTGTGTGTGTGTGTCTGTGCGTGTTTCTCTCTCTCTCTCTCTCTCTCTCTCTTTTATAGTATTGAAATATTTATTTCTTGTGTTTTATTAGATGTAGTCATCCTCCTTAGGTTTTCCCTCCAGTATTTTCTATAGGGCTGGGTTTGTGGATAGATATTGTGTGAATGTAAATTTATCTTCGTATATTTTGTTTTTTCCATCTAGGATGATTTATATAGTAGTATAGATTGGCATCTGTGGCTTCTTTGTTTGTTTGTTTCTTGCTTTTGTTTTTGTCTTTGTTTTTTGTTTGTTTGTTTGTTTGTTTTTAGGTTCCATGATATCTGTCTAGGCCAATCTTGGTTCAGAGTCTCTGTTGAGAAGTCAGTGTTTGCCTTAGTGTGTTATGTGCCCCCATTATCTGCTGCTTTTAATATTCTTTATTTGTTCTCTAGATTTTGTGTTTTATATGCTGGGAAGGTTTCTTTTCTTGTCCAGTCTAATTGGTGTTCTATAAGCTTCTTGTATGTTTATAAGCACATATTCTTTAGGTTGAGAAAATTTTCTTCTATGATTTTATTGAAAATATTTTCTTGATATTAGAGCTGGGTCTCTTCAGCTCTATTTTGCTATTCCTATTATTTTTAGGTTACGTCTTTTCCTCATACACCAGATTTCCTTGATATTTTCTTTGAGAAATTTTTTAGATTTAACATTTTCTTTTACTGATGTATACATTTCTTCTTTTGTATCTCTCTAGCATATCCTATATTCTGTTGGTGATGCTTGTATCTTGTTCCTGTTCTCTTCCTTAGGTTTTCCAGCTCCAGGAGTCATTCAGTTCATGTTCTCTTTTCTACTCTTAGGTCTTGCACAGTTTTATCTATTTTCTTGACCTTTTTAGTTGTTTTGCCTTGAATATCTGTAAGGTTTTTTGTTTGTTTGTTTGGTTGGTTGGTTGGTTGGTGATTTTGTTTTGTTTGTTTGTTTTCTTTTGGTCTTTAAATGCCTTTATTTTTTGGTGGCTTTTCCTGATTTTATTTAAGAGTTTTATCCAGATCCTCTCTAAAGTCCATTATCATCTTTATACAATTAGATTTAAGATAGTTTGCTTTTGTTTCAGTTGAATTAGGATATCCACAGCTTGGGATAGCAGGGTAGCTGTGCTCTCAAGAATTCACATTGCCCTGGCTTTTGTGGATTGTTTTGAGAGCCTTTAACCATCTAGATGGCTTTGGTCCCTGAATGTTCCTGTTGTAATAGGTATTGGGAGAAGGGTTAACCTAGACAGTTATGGTGTAGAAGGCTTCAAATGTGCATTCTTGGCTGTATGGTTCTGTATCTGCAGGTCTGTATGTTTCAGGGCCACAGATACAATGCATGTAAGCATTGAGGTGGCTAGAGAATGGATGTTTACCTGGGTTAGCAGGCTGCTAAGGTCAGGTTTTTGTGCCCCAGAGGACTCAGTGAGCAGTGAAGATGGGTAAAGGAAGGGAAACTAAGCTATATGCTTCAGGATCTGCAGGTCTAGTAAAACAGACAGAGATGTGGGTCAGGCATGGAGGTCCAGAGGAGATAGACCTGGGCAGGATATTCAGGGAAGTTTGGGGCATTCCAAATAACTCAGGGAATGGGGAAGATGGGTGGCTGAAAGGGAAGCTGCTTCAGTCTCTGCAAGGCCCTTTGAGTTTTACTTGCATTGATTTTGTGTGCCATATTTACATGATGTTCTACATTCTTTCTGGTGCTTATACTCTGTGAGTTGCTAAGAAGACAAGTGGGATACTGAAGTCTTCTAGTATCATTGTGTGTGGGTCAGTATGTGATTTAAGCTGTGTAGCATTTATTTATTTTTATGAGTTTAACTGCACTTGGGTTTGATGCATAGATGAAAATGACAATATCCTCTTGATGAGAATTTTTTGATGATTGTGCAGTGCCTTTCCCTATCTCTTCTGATTAGTTTTTATTTGAAGTGTATTTTGTCAGATATTTAAATGGATACTCTAATTTGTTTATCAGGATCATTTGCTTGGAATATCATTTTTCATTCTTTTACCCTGAGGTGATATCTGTCTTGATTTTAAATATGTTTCTTATTATAAACAGAAGTATAAAAACTGTTTGTGCAGCTTTAGTGCAGTACCTGGATATAGAATCAACTCAAACAAATCAATGGCCTTTCTCTATACAAAGGATGAACTGGCTGAGAAAGAGATCAGGGAAACATCACCCTTCACAATAGTCACTAACAGTATAAAATATCTTGGTGTGACTCTTACGAAGGAAGTGAAAGATTTGTATGACAAGAACTTCAAGTCTCTGAAGNTCCCTCCCATAATCAGCCACCAAAATAAACACTATAGCATATGCCAGCAAGATAATGCTGAAAGGGAACTGATATAGCTGTCTTGTGGGAGGCTATACCAGGGCCTGGTAAACACAGAAGTGGATGCTCACAGTCAGCTGTTAGTTGGAACACAGGACTCCCAAGGTAGGAGCTAGAGAAAGTACCCAAGGAGCGGAAGTGGTCTTCAACCCTCTAGGTGGAAGAATAACATGAACTAACTAGTTCCCCCCTGCGCTCATGTCTCTAGCTGCATATATGGAAGAAGATGGCCTAGTTGGCCATCATTGGGAGGAGAGGCCCCTTGGTCATACAGACTCTATATCCCCCAGTACAGGGGAATGCCAGGGCCATTACGTGGGAGGGGGTGGGTAGGGGAGCAGGGCGGGGACGCGGGAGGGTGAGGGAAAACTTCTGGATATTATGAGAAATGTAAATGAAGAAAATATCTAATAAAGAGAAAAAAAAAAACCTGTTTGTGCCCATATCTCTTAGTACATGTCTTTTAAACATGGAATTTAGACTGTTGATGTTGAGAGATACCAATCATTAGTGTTTTTTGATTCCTCTTATTTTGTTTTTTTTTGTTATTGTGAAGGTGGTGGTGGTGGTGCTGATTCTGGTGTGTGTGTTTGTGTATATGTATTTGTGTGTGTGTGTGTGTGTGTGTGTGTGTGTGTGTGTGTGTGTGTGTGTATGTGTGTTTTCCTCACTTGATTTGTTGATCAGGGATATTTTGTTCCTTGTTTTCCCTTGGGTATTCTTACTTAACTTCTTTAGGTTGCTGTTTTTTCTTTTTATGACTTCTGTAGGCTTGAATTTGTAGATAGACATAGCATATATATATATATATATATATATATATATATATATATATATATATATATTGTCTTATTTCTCCATTTTTTGTGATTGATAATTTTGCTGTGTTTAGTAGTCTGTGTTTATATCTCTGGTCTCTTAGAGTTGTAGAATGTTTTCCATAGCCCTTCTGGCTTTTAGTGTATCCATTGATGTGTCAGGTCTTATTCTAAAGATATGTTTTTATATGTTCCTGTACCTTTTTCCCATGAAGGTTTTAATATTCTTTCTTTGTTTTGTACATTTGGTATTCTGATTACCATGAGCTGAAGGGGCTTTCTTTTCTGGTCCAGTCTATTTGGTGTACTACATGCTTCTTGAATCTTAATAGGTACCTCCTTCTTTAGGTTAAAGAAAATTTCTTCTAAAATATTTTCTATTTCTTTGACCAGGATTTCTTCCCCCTCCTATTCATATTACTTTTAGATTAAGTGTTTCATCATGCCAGAGATTTCCTGGATGTTTTGTGTCAGGTCTTTCTTTGATGAATTTATCTATCTTTTATTTTGTTGTCACTGCCTGAGATTCTCTCTTCTACAACTTGTATTTTGTTCCTGGCTCTTGCCACTGAAGTTGCTTTTTTGAATCTCCAAATTTATCACTTTCATATTTCCCTCAGTATTTTTCTTTTGTAATTATCCAAGTAAAAACTTTCATGTATCCAAAAATATTTATTATTTCCCTTCCACTATTTACATTTTCATAAATTTCTTTAAGGGATTTATTAATTTCCTAGTTAAGGACTTTTTAATATTTTTTCCTTGCCATTGTTGGGTGTGTGCTTTCTTACTTCTGTTTTTCCTAATTCTGTGTTTTCTTAATTCTTTCTGAGTTTTCTTAATTCTCTTGCCATCTCTGGTTCTGAGGAGACTGTGATGGCTATGTGTTGTCTTGCAGGAAATTCTTCTGCAATCCTGATAAGCATGGCCACTAAAGGTTCCAGGAAAAATGAGTTTCTAAGTTTTGGAGACACACTTTGGAATGAGGTAAGCCAGGAATGAGGAGCTGAGGGCTTCCACTGAAGGGTGGAAAGCAAGGTGCTCCATTTCGCTCTACTTAGTGCTTTGTGACTAGGAATGGTGACTGAGAGTAAGAATAGGGCATAGCAAGGATTTTGCTACAAAACTGGGGATGAGACAGGGATATTAGACTAGGTGGAATGAAACAAGAGGGAAAGATCTGCAGTTAACTTACCTCCTTTCTAAGCAGGAATAGACTATTATTTCAAGGGAATGGAATTGGGGGCTAGTACAAAGCAATATGTTGGAGCAGAGAAGTTAGAAGGGGAAACTATATGTCATCCATGGGAGATAGGGGTATAGGAAGAAGGGCAGCCTTAGTTTGTGGACTGTTGTAATGCTAGTGATGAAACAAAGATATTGTACTTGGAGGAAAAGAGGGAGGTATGAAGATCTGCAGTTGACTTTCCTGGTTTTAGTGGCCTGAGAGTTCTCAGGGAACATATCCTGTTGTTTGAGGCTAACACACAACAATGACTGATGGAAAGAAATTTGGAGGGGGAAATCTATGTGGTTGCCTAGAGATGAGATGCAGAGAGGAAGGGGATCCCATAGTAGGTCTGCTACATAGGTGAGTATATGACTAGGGCACTGAAATTGAAGAAGCAAAGAAAAAGATCATGTTGTGCAGTTAATCTACCTTCTTCCTGGGTCAGAGTGGCCTTCGGGTTCCCAGAGAGTAAAACAAACTTCTTCCTGCACGCAATTTATATTTTTAAGAGTTGCTTATGTAGTCCTTATATTATAAATGAGGTGCAGTTTAAAAGGGCAGCTGCTTTCAATTTACCCTTCTCTAGAGAAGAGATGGTCACAAATCACTGATACTTGCTAGTCTGTGGACTAAAAACAATGACTAAAAGATAGAAAGCTGAAAATATGTCCGTTAGGGTTTAAGAATAGATGATACTGGTATCAAGATAAAAAATGATGCTATGTTTGAATATTTACCTTTTATACTTTTAGTGAACTGAATGTGAATTAGAAAGAATTATGACAAACATATTTTAGTAGTATCAAATTATAGATTAATACTGAAGGACTAGTTATTTTTGTCTAAGCACCGACTTTTTGGTATGACAAACACATACACACACATTATCATTATCAAAACTTGTGTAAAGAGAAAAAAATATAAAAAACATCTAGTATGTAATCACTGTGCCTTTAAGAATGTTGGGCAAATTTTAAAGTACTCTCTCTGACAAGAACCAATGAAAGAGATTTCTTTAGGGAGGGAAAATGAACTCTACTGGAAACAAAACAGAACAATGAAACATTTTCTATGCTCACAATTCCATTCTTCCTTTTCAGAGTTGAGTTTGCCCTCATACAAAGTAGCACACTGCAGCCACATTAAAATTGAGATCACAAAGCATCCTTTTCATCCCTCACTGCCAAAGCTTCTCACTAATAATAATTAGCCACTGTTGGCTTCCTGCCAGCAATTTAATAAATACTGAAACAGCTTAGCGCCTCAGCTGCATTCCTAGCTACAGCTAGGGGAAGATGGGATCCTGAATGAGATTTGCTGAATAGCTTGAGTGCAGCAAAGCTACTCAGTTGGCTATTAATGAATGGCCACTCTGTATGCATATTTTATGTTGTGTGTGTAAAAATGAGTATTAATTAGGTCACATTCAGTCTTATGATCTTTAGTTCTATATCTGACTCTCAAAGCTGATAAGATAGCAACTACACATTTGGTAAGGACACTCTTAAATAATTTTTATTTTCCACATTATCTAGGTGTGCTCTCCTAGTTAATTTAATGATTGTTTCTTTGAAGAAAAGGATAATTCTTAATATTCAGTGTCTACACAGTACAGTAAAATGAATGCTTTTGAAAAACATCATCATTGTTAAGATTTTATTGAATGAGTCAATTCTTCAGCTTTGTTTATTATGTCTACTCAGTTGGAATTTGTGGCACTTTGAAGGTGGTATGAAACTTTCCTGGAGTGTATGACCGGTAACCTAGTAAGAACCTCTAGCAATGGAGGATAAAGAGTCTAAACAAGCCATCTTCTGTCCCCAGGCAGCACTTCTAGTTCTAGGACTGGATTGTATTTGGTTGAGCTGTTGACTTAAGGTGCCCCATGGAAATGTGAAAACAACTCAAGCTAATGGTAGGCAAGAGGGTCTCTCTCTGAAAACTAACATTGGGACCTCATTATCAAGTACAACATCAATACAGGCCATTGACCCTTAGGGAGGTGAAACTGGTTCTTACATGGAGTCTCCACCCCTAAATTCTAGTCTCCTTCCAACTGGCAAATTCTAGTCTCCTTCCAACTGGCAGGTACTCTGAAGGCTATGGAAAAGAAACCTCTACCAGCACCCCAAAACCTTGATCTACAGTGTGTTCTGACTGCAAGAAGTGTTGGGGTAATGGTTTCCTAGAAGTTGTGGGAGAGTGTCCAACCAATGTCTGGTTTAACTTGAGATCCATGTCACAAGAAGGAGCCTATGTTCTATGTGTTGATTTGCATAGGAATAGGCCCCTTAGACTCATGTATTTGAATGCTTGGTCAACAGCCAGTGGCAGTGTTAGGAACTGTAACCTTGTTGGAGTAGGTGTGGCCTAGTTGGATAAAGTGTGTCACTGGGAAAGCAGGCTTTGAATTCTCAGAAGTTCAAGCCAGGCCTAAAGTCTCTCATTCTCCTTCTGTTGTCTGTAGATGCAGATGTAGAACTCTCAGCTCCTTCTCCAGCATCATGTTTGCCTGTGTGTCACCATACTTCTTACCATGATGATAATGGACCAAACCTACAAAACTGAAAGCCACTCATAAATTGAACATTTTCTTTATAGGAGTTGCCTTGATCATGTTGTCTTTTCACAAAAACAGAAATACTGACTGAGACAGGAGTTGGCATCAGAAACTGGGTTACTGCTGTGATAGGCCGGACAGTATTTTTGTTTAGAGGAATGTGAATCTTGGTACTTTGGTTTAGGAATGAAGTGAACTGCTTTAAACATGGTTTAAAGAGCCAGATGAGTAAGCTGCTAGAAATCAGTGTTGCTTAGGGTGAGTTGAACTGTGTGGTACTAGATCATAGGTTACAGAGAAGAATTTTAGTATGTGGAAAAGAGATTGTTCTTGTGAAATTTTGTTGAAGAATATGACTTATTTTGGCTCTTCTCAGAAAAGCCTACCTCAGGCTAAAGTGAATAATTATGGACTAATTCTATTGCAAGAAGAGATCTCAAAACTGTGTCGTATAGACTCTGTCCTATGGTTATACCTATTCACTCTTATAAAAATCTAAAATGAAAAGAAGCAAGCAAAGCAAGGTAAAATATAAAATATAAAATGACTAATTTGAGGATAAAAGGGACACCAGGAAATAGAATGGAGCTAAGTCCTGTGTTAAAGAGATAAAAGTTTATAGAAAACCTTGATGTTAAATGGAATAATGGCCATGGTAAACACTGGGAAAGAGCCCACTTAGGTAAACTTCTAATTTATGAAAATGAATTAATGAAAAAGGAAAAAAAAGACTTAAAGTGAAAAGGAATTAAAGAAAATTTAGGAACAGATGTGGTTGTCCACACCTTTAATCCCATTTCTTGGAAAAACAGAGTCTGGCAGTTCTCTGAATTTGAGTTCTGGTCTCAGAGCAAGTGCCAGAATAGCCAAGCTTAGGCAGTGAAGGCAACCATAGATAATAGAAAAACTGGTGAGAGTGTATTTGAGTGAGGAGGCCATGTTACATTCTCAGCAAGCAGCAAAACATGGCAGTTTTAGCTATGTGGCTTTAGAGTCAAGGATAGAAAAATGAAGTTATGTAATCTCCCTACATGACTAAGGAAAGCCACCAATGCCAGGTGAGTTGCACAGGTGTCCCTGACTTGAGGTCCAGAGAGACTAATGTTTGAAGCTGTAATGTTAAGGCTTGGATTGAATTAGAAATCTCAAGATGTTGGAGGTACCGGAGCCCTGTGGAGGAAATCAGCTAACAGAGAGTGGAACCAGGGGAAGAGAGAGATGATTTAGTAGTCGTCAAAGCTGAAGGGGGTTGAAGATCTGAAGAGCATTTTGACATCAGACATGGAGAATGCAGAGTTTGGAGTTTCCCCAGCTGGTTTCAGGACTTGCTTGGGTTCAGGCTTTCTTCACTAGGTTCCCTTCTAGAATGGTAATGTATATCCTGTGCCATTATGTTATAAGTATGTTATATGTTTTCATTTTGATTTTACAAGGGATTAAAATTTAAAAGTTGTATGAATGTCAGAGAGACATTGAACTTTGGACTTCTAAGCAAATTTGAGAATGATATACATTATGGGACTTTTGCAGTTGGACTGAATACTTTTCTGCATTGTAGTGTAGCTACAAGTTTACAGGGGCCAGGAGTAGAATGTGGTATCTTGAGTAGGAATGTTCTCCACAGACTCTTGTGTTTACATTCTTAGCTCATAGGGCATGGCACTATTAGCAGAAATGACTTTGTAGGAGTAGGTGTGGCCTTGTTGGAGAAAGTATGTTCACATGGAGGCAGGCTTTGGGCCTTCTATACTCAGGCTATGATGATGTGTGTGACTAAGATTCTTCATCTGAAGAGTTCTTGATACTTGCAGATCAAGGTATAGAATACTTAGCTCCTCCAGTACCATGACTGCTGACATGCTGTCATGTTCCTAGCCAGGATAATCGGGCTATTGTCTCTTGGAGTGTTGTTCTTTCTTGAAGGAAATGGAAGAAGGGTAAACACAGGGGAAAGGAAAGGTAAGGAAGGAGAAGTTGGGAAGAAGGGAGGCAAAACTGTGGTCAGGATGTATTATATGAGAAAAGTATCTATTTTCAATAAAATAAATAAAAATAAAAATGTTCACAGAGCATATAGCTTAATGTCCTTGATGAGTGTGGATATTATCATACATGTTTAAGGAAGTATTGCAGGCATAAAACAGGGAAACTGCTTTCAAAGTTTCTAATTGGTTCTGAAAAGGGACCTTTTGATGCATGAACAAAAAAACTTAATTGTTTTCTATTCATACTCCTTAGATCAGGGTGGAACAATTTAGTTGATTTCCAAAAAGTAAGTAAATGAATAAAGAAATAGACGTTGCAGATTATAGGTTTATTTTTTCCCAAAGTGCCTGTGTGTGTGTGTGTGTGTGTGTGTGTGTGTGTGTGTGTTGTACATGTATGTATGTATTCATCCATTTACTGTTTTCTGGTGAAGGAAACCGGAAGTAATAGTGTATTTAAAAACCAGTGAATAAATAGATCTGGTTTAATCAAAGGTTGGACTATTATGGAAATCCAACTGATGGTACAAGACAAAGTGTTTATGCTGTCTCTGATTCTTGTTTCTTATTTATAGATGCTGAATGATCTCTAAGGAAAGAATTAAATTCTTTATCCAGACTCCCACTCCAACTACAAAAACTATCATCAATTACTGCATGGTAAACATGAACACATGTCATATTTGAAAGTATCTTAGTAAGTCCATTGCATAGGGTTCTATGCTTTCATATCTAGAAATAAAATAAAATAAAATAAAATAAAATAAAATAAAATAAAATAAAACTTTGTCCTTACTTACATATCTATAAATAAAATTAAAAAAATAATAATAAAATAAAACTTTGTGCATCAAATTAGTGGCTTTATCCCAGTTTCTGATTATAGTTTACAACTAGGTATCATGGATTAGGTGAGGTAATTTGCTCTTTGAATTTACTTAGAAAATTATTTCACAGACTACCTGAAAGACTGAAAATTTTATTTGAAGTCATATTTTCACTGTATAAGTGTTGCAAATCTAAGTCCTCCTTGAATTAAAAGTTACACATGAATTTTATTAACATATTCTTATGCAAACAGTAGAATGGAGATAAATAATTAATTTGTATCTTGAGCAAGAATAAACACAACACAATCAGTAATTCAGAACATTTATTGCAAGAGCTGAATAATTGTAAATAACGTAGAACTGGCAAAGCAGTAACAAGGATAATTGTTTAGATATTTATTTTGTCAAAGTCATCAAACACCCCTCACAAACCGACAAAAATGACTTCAATAAGCAATGCACCCCTACCCATTATTTTCCATTATACTGTGGAAAAACGTGAACTGCTATTTACAAAGTAACTTTATTTTTGGTAAGAACAAATTAACTATCGGATTAGCGATTTTTTTTTAATTTTTTCTTTTTTTTTAACTTTTAAATTGATGGTGAATCGTGGTGTTAATATAACTTTCACTCCTTTCAATAAAGACATTTTGTTGCATGCTATTTATTTGTTTAAATCATCTGTCATGCCTTAACAAAAAACCTCCTAAGAATGTTCAAATTTGGATTTGTTTGCACGTGCAACTGAGATCTTATTAACATTATCTGCCACTCCCTTGGTTTGACCCAAGTGACAAAATGCTGGTACCTGCCAGGCATTGACCAACTATGATAACAAACAGTTAAACAGCAATAATTAGAGATTTATCCCTTTATTTTCCCCAACTACCTACCTGGAGAATGTTCTGTTACATCATGAAGGCACAACACATTAAATATTTTGTGGCTATGGTCTAATAACACTTGTGTTACAACAACAGTATTGTATATGAGGATCAACACAAACTCTGTCATTTCAACAAAGTTGGAGACACACATTTGCCCAATTGAAACTATTTTTGAGTAATGATTTTTCTTCAATATATACTGATTTTAATACATTAGTTTTGAAAGAGTAACAGGTACAGAATATTATATCACATTTGATGGATAACACTTCCCATCACTTTCTCACTTTATGGTACTAATTAAGTCATTTTAAATTTTGCCTACTTTGAAAATAAGGATGTCAAAAAGAGGTTCTGAATTTCCAAGAGTTTGCAGAAGTATTTGTCTGTTGCTATTGTTGTTTGAAGTTTTCATATTTTCTCTTGTCTTTATATTTTTACAGAGTTCTAACATTCTAAGTTATCATAGAAGAAGCAAAATTTCAGAACCATTTTAAAACACAAATATTTAAGATTCTTTGAACAATGTGTGCCAAGACAGACTACTAACGCGGAAACACCTCACTGAAAGAAACAACAAAAATAAGAAGAAAGAGGGCAATAGAGAAAAGGAAAGAAGCAACCATCAACACAGAATTATGCTACAACATTTTTAGGTGAGTGCTATAAGTACACAAAATTGTTAATAATAGCTTGCTTCTATTTACAAATACTTTAACACTGATTGACTTACAAGTGTCCACTAACGGTGTTAACAGCACAATAGGTTTAATGCTTATCTTTTAAAGTTTTGTTTGAAGTATAATGTCAAGTATAGAGGTCCCAGCATAAATCAAAGACAAAAAGAGCACAAATTTCTAACTGGATATGTTTGTCAGTCACTCTAATCCGTGGAACTTTCTTACTCTCCAAATGCATATTCTATTTTTCATAGCAGCAGTCCAGGGTCAAAAGAAAATGCAGTAATAAAAATAAATTGCACAATGGAGAGATCTCTGGAGAGTTTAATCAATTCTAGTAAAGAACATCATCACATGGCTAGTAGAACTATTTTCTCTCTTATGTTGCAAAGCATTGTATCCTCCATCGTGCTAACACAAAGTTATGAGTATTCCCTACTATAAGGGGCATAGTTGTAGAGATCTATAGAATACATAAAGCTCCAACACACAGTATTAGCATGTCTATTTAGATTAAAGTTATTAGGTCCCATACAGCTTCATCTTAAAGTTGGTGCTCCTTAGGACTCTCAATCGTGCCTCCTGCTTGCTTATAGGACTTCAGATTTGCCAGAGGAATGTCTGCCATGTGGCCGCCATTGTTGAAATGGCCATCATTGGAGCCATACTGCTTACGGTCATTGAACTGGTTCCTGTTGGTGTCTTCTTTCCATGCTCTAGTCAGGGTGTGCCCGTTCACAAGCTTGTCTTTCTTGATCCATTCTTTCTGGGGTGCAAAGGTTGACAGAGGAGATTTAGGGTGTTGGTATGGACCCAAGCCAGGAGGCATCCAGCAATT
The DNA here is from genome assembly GCA_902729485.2 of Mus minutoides. Taxonomy (NCBI): domain Eukaryota; kingdom Metazoa; phylum Chordata; class Mammalia; order Rodentia; family Muridae; genus Mus; species Mus minutoides. Next base: position 188,485 of record LR751193.1, on the reverse strand, counting down.
ATCAGAATGACCCAAAACCAGACACTCTTGAGTGCACATCTCTGTAGCTTCAGCTAAACCTCGGGGGCCCAGAGGTCCGTCTGTAGAGGACAAGAGACAGAGGAAAAAGGAATTGGTTAAAATACTCCTTCAAAATATTTTCAGAGTGAAAAATAGAGTGTTGATTTTATCTTTGTCTGAAATAAACCATTCAGACATATTACACTCCATTTTTTTTTTTTTTGAGATGAACACAGAGAATACAGCAGTAAATACATTGATTGTTACCAATTTAAAAATGTGTTTTTATTCTTTTACCCTTTCCTATATATCCAAATGCATAGAATGACAAAAAGACACATATGGATAAACAGAGATCTGATCTTGATGAATCCCATGGCATATGAATCATTACCAATTTATATATTAAAATTCATGGGGATATGCTTAAATTCTTAAGAAAGCATGAAAAACAGATATTATCAATTAGAATATGTAAATTATACAATGCACAGAAACAAATATCAAATATATACTTGAAAAAGAGTGCCATAGAAGCAGAATGCTAAAAGTAGTTACATGGATACAGTTTCTTTTACATTGTGACTGTTATTTTATTTATGTGAAGTCAAATGAAAAATATATTTTAAATACTTTTTAATAGAACTAAATATTTGTTTCTATAGCCTTCTTGACTAAATATAAGATAGCCACAACTAATCATTTGTAATCATTCTAAAACATGAGTAAATATAAGCATAAAGGCACATTAACTGAAGACAGAGTTTTGCTTTTAGTTCTTTATTTAGTTTCTAGATGTATAACATATATAATCAAACCTAAGTTTGATATGGTAATACTGTTTTTAAATTTTAGCTACACTAGTATCAAAATGTTTGAGCCTAGCATTTGCAATATAGTCAGACCACACATGTAAATAAGTAGGAGAGAGAGAATAAACAAATGCAGAACAAAGACAAGCATTCAAACAGGAACTTTAAGACTAAATTTCTAATTGAATTACATAAATTATAATATTTAAGGGGAAATTTCATCATTATATCTTCTTACTTTTTATCAGAAATTGTAATAAAGCATATGCTTTGACCTATATTTTAAAAGTAAATGCTCAATTGTTAAAAAAATTATAACCAATAATGAAAAATAGGGGTTAAATATTTAAGGAACAAAATAGTCTCTCTCTCTCTCTCTCTCTCTCTCTGTGTGTGTGTGTGTGTGTGTGTTTGTTTAACTGGTAAAGTTTTCATTCTATGGTCAAGAGATAAATTAACTTTTGAAAAATAAGAATCAATTTTTGGAAAGAAATTAAACAGACAGGGAATACTTAAGTATGAAACATTTGAAAGTAGAAAGTCTACTTAGCCTGATGATAAGTCTTGCAAGCACCACAAAAGGCAGATAGAAATAAGTAACTCAGGAGTTAAAGCTTAGCCTGCGCTATAGAATAAAAATGCTTTAAAAGTAAAATCAGAAACTAAACAGGGAACCAAAAACAGGGATCACTAAGAGTAAAGATTAAAACTTATTTGTGTATTCATAGACAGCAATTAAAGTAAAAAGACAATAAATATAATTAAATATTTGCTAAATTTATTTTAACACGGTTATTATTATTATTATTATTATTATTATTATTATTATTATTATTATTTTAGTGTACAGCATTTGGACTACCTTGAGGCTCTTCTGATTCCCTTTCACATGTGATAAAGGACTTGCTAAAATGGTAGCACATGATGGTAAGGACTAAGTTACCAACTCACAGGACATATCACTGAACAAGTTGGAGATAGGAGGTAGACACTATGGCTGATAGCACTATTTCAAACAAGCATACATTTGGTCATATTTCTAGATTTAAAAATGTGGTCTGAGAATAACTTTCAAAAATTTTCCCATATGACCTGTGTTTTCATCTCTTAAAAAGCAAACAATTTTATTGTGTTTAAGCAGACATTCATTTCTTTAAACTATTTCTCTCTGAAATCTCTACTGATTATTTACTTCTTTGGATATTTAGTTTAAATTTCTCGATATCACTTTTTTTCTCTCTCTCTCTCTTTCTCTAAGCTAGCCACACTTTCAAAGTTCAAACTAATTTCTCACTTTTATGTTGGCTGTGGTATGCTTAGTGACTCTATATCCACAGAGCTAACACATTTTACTTAAGCCAAAGCCTGCTTCTTGCAATAGGATCATGAGCCTGCAGCTGCCTTTTGCCTGGCCTGTTTTCATTTAATTACTGGCTCCTTCAAGGGTCATTTCTGTTCCACATTCCCCAAGCAAATTTTCCAGGACCTCAGTGATCTGTCTGTAATAGGTACCTTGAAAGCTCCACAAATCCTTGTTTTTAGAGACTAGCAAAATTTCAGACCACACCCCTTGTGTTTTGTCACTAGTGTCTTTGAAGGGGGGTTTGTACATATGTGACTTTGAATTCTTGTTTTGTCCCAACCCACTGAAATATCCACTGGTGGGGAAAAAAAAAAACATGGCAGTTCAGTTTTCAGCTTCCCTTGCAATGCTAAGCAATTAGCAGCAGTTCATAGTGATGATCTATGAACAATGCTAATTGTTAATTAAAATTTTATGAGGTTGAAAATGTTCTGAGAATTATTAAAGATATCCTTCGCTTAAAGGCAGACCTTAAGTAATTAGGATAAAAGATGCTGATTCCACAAACCTCTCACCAAGAGCTCCCCAACAGCAGTCTTTGCCTTAGCAATACTCTGTGACAGCTAATAAATGAATTATTTAACTTTTGTTAAATGTATTCACTCCTTCTGGAGATCAATGGAGATAAACTAGTGAATCACAAGTTTGATGTGTAACATATCTCGGAGCCAGCACAGCAAACTTTAACCTTTGCTTTTACAGTTTCATTAATTGGATACATTTTTCTTTTCTTGAAGTTACCTCAGAAATGTCAATAGAATTAAGTTTTCATTGAACCCTTAAGAGGAAAGCATACAAGTTTATTTTTAAATTTGCCTTATTCAATACACTGTGTCTATAATTATACGTGAAACTTAAGTTTGACACATTGATTCACTTTTACAAAGTACAATGATTTTTCTCTTAGAATCAATGGTTATTATTCTGTAGAAATCTGCTGAACACTAGCTACACAAGGCACTGTGAAAGGTACCTGCAATAGAGCAGTTAAATAGTAAATATCCTCAGTAACCTCACAGTGGAGCGTCCATCTGCTCTGGGTGTAATTGACTTTAGAGCTGTCTTCTGAAAGGTTAAAAAAAAAATGCTATTGTAAAAGAAAGGAAAACAGTTAATGGATTAAAGGATGGGCATCTCTTTACAGAGTACCAGGGTGACTTTTAATTGTCATTATATAGTTTCCCTAAGATCCTGGGAGTTCTTCTTAAAGTTAATTGATTGATTAGGACATTTTGAGCTATTTTTTTTTATATATATATTATGCAATGCTTAGCTTTCAAAACAGTGATAATTTTCACTAAATAATATAAATTGTTCTTCAGGAATTTTATCAGGCATGGTGCCTTCTTATAAGTGAACTTGAAGGACCTGATAAAGATTATTAATTCAACTGTAGCACTTTTGTAGTTTCTTCAGTATTTAAGATAAAGATATGTTATGAAGCCAGACACATCACTTAGAGAGATGTTTCGCAAATTTGCTATAGTTCTCATAAAGAAGGATCTAGACTGAGACAAATAGAATTAACCTGGAATCAGGGCACCAAGGACTAGCGCTCCTTGAGTGATATGTGTGGATAGTTAGATGAATTTAGCTAAGCTACATTATGAAGCTTGCACTGGCCTGGAACTCACTTCACACACAAGGACAAGGCTGTCTGCAAAAATGTGAGGGATTCTTCTCTGTCTGCCTCCTAAGTGCAGTGATTAAAGATGTATACTAACTCATCAACTAAGAAGAAACCCAGGCTGATCTTAAATTCCTGATTTGATCCCCCAGCCTCTTCCTCTTTAACATTTATCTTCTGGTGTGGCAGCTCTGGCCATCCATTGACCTTTACTCAATTATTTTTCTTAGGGTTTACCAGTATTAACTCACTGGAGAAAATCTAAAAATTTTTTTTGTTGTTCTGGTTTGTCCCTTTCATCATTCTTCTTATAATAAAATTTTAGGAGAATAAATACTCTGAGCCCTTTATTTTAAGTTGATTTTAGTGTCTGTAGAAGACAGTACAACAACATTTAATAGTTTTATTAGGTTATTTCTGCTCTCAGGTTCTTTCTTTTTCTTTCCTTATAAAATTTAGCTTGTAATCCATGTAGAAAAGCAAATGATTTATCTTTTTATAGATTAATGTGAGTATATTTTTATAGTTTGTACAAGTTGGAAACAAGCTGAAAGACATGTCAGAAGTATATTCCCTTGATAGATTTTATACATCCCCTATTATATCCTTTATTCTTGTGTTTATTTTGGGGGAAGGGTTACTGTAAAAATCATCATGCCTAATTTGCTTACAATCTAAAGATGATAAAAATAAATAACTTGCAAAAGAACTGGCATCAGAACTGAAAGGAACATTGAACCTTGGGCAAACTCCCATTATACACTTTGTACTTCACATAATTCTCCTCTAAACCAGAGCTGTACTTATAAAGAATATCACATGGGGCATATGAGTTATTACTGTGCTCTGATGCAAAGCATGGTACAAAAATTTGCACCTTGGTGTCACTGCAACTCATATTTTATGTGGAAAAGTACAACACAGCAACCAGATGAACAGGTAAAAACAGAAGATGAATTAAACAATTTGAGTAATAATTTCCTGCCATACCCAAGGATCCAGTCAATAATAGGAAAAATGTGTTCTTTATGATTGTTTATATTTTATGGCTGGAAAGATAAGTCAGTTGGTTACATTTTGCTGTACGAGGGCTTGAATTCAATCTCCAGTAGCTATGTAAAACAGCTGTATGCTATAATCTATGCTGGCGATCCCAGTGGTGAGTAGGCAGAAACACATGGATGTTTGTGGAGTTGGAGGAACAGCAAGCCTAGCTGAAAAGGCAAGCTTTAAGACACAGAGAGACTCTGTCTCAGAAATAGTGAACAGTGACTGCTACATTACTCTGGATTGGCCTCTGGCTTCTATATGCATATGTATGTGAACAAACATAAACACAAACATATACCTTCATACACACACACACACACACACACACACACAAAAAAAAAACAATACAATATGTTTGTTCTGTAATACCTTCTGTTATTTTTCATCTTGTCATTCTAGCAGAAATGTGGGATTCCAACCTATGGTGCATGGGCTACATGTAACTTAATAGTTATGAATGCACCTCAACACAGATACTTTTGTGACTTTCATTTTTTTCTTTCTTCTGCCTTTTTCCTTCTTGCCTTCCTTCCTGCTTTCTTTTTTATTTCTTTCTTTTTTCCTTCTGCCTTTTTCCTTCCTTCCCTCCTTTCTTCCTCCCTTCTTTTCTTCCTCCCTCTCTCCCTTCTTTTATTCCTTCCTTCCTTCCTTCCTTCCTTCCTTCCTTCCTTCCTTTCTCCCTTCCTTTCCTTCTCTCTTCTTTTCATTTCTTTTTCTTTCTTTCTTTCTTTCTTTCTTTCTTTCTTTCTTTCTTTCTTTCTTTCCTTCCTTCCTTCCTTCCTTCCTTCCTTCCTTCCTTCCTTCCTTCCTTTCTCTTTGCCTTCCTTTCTCTCTGCCTTCCTTTCTTATTCCTTTCAATGTGTGGTTCTCAACCATAGATTTTACACAGGCTATTATATGGGACTGTTTGAATTTTATAAGAGATCACAACTATAACAGCTGGGTTCTAGAATGCCTTCCAGTTGATGAGAGGGTCGTGTGTTGGTCTGTTGGTCACTCTATGCTATTGAGATATGGCACAACTTTTAGAATAGTGGCCTATTGAAGAGCCGTTAGACTAGTCAGTGTGTAATTGTGCAGAAGATACAACCTCACCTGTTCTCTTATTTGGTGCTATCTGGGTTTACTTGGTGCAGTGATGTGAATAGTCTTCTGTACCATACATTTCTACTATGACACACTACGTTCCTATGATCTCAGAACAATGCAGCCAAGCAAAACATGAACTAACAGCTGATGGATGAACAGTCCTCCCTCCTAAGTCCTTCTTGTCAGATACATGTCAGACTGGCAAGAGACTAACACATCAATCTAATGATCATCTACAATAGTGGAGCGATGTGCCAAGCATAGCTGCAAAGCCACCCAGGTGACTCAGGGACTTGAGGATGCCCAAGTTTGGTAAGGATGTGGATTCCAGATGGTGACAGAAAACTTCATTTTAGAAAAAAGCATTTCGCATTCACTCCGTCTTTCATTAAAGATTTGATTTAATTCATGTTGTGTTAAATGATTGTTGCAGAAAATATCTAAAGTCAGCTAATTCCTTGAACCTCAATCCCCATGGTCATCAGAAACTCATAGGAGTTCTAGCAGAAGCATGACTTAGAGTGGATTGGAAAAAATAATTTTAGGTTTCATAGCCCATAGACTCTTATGTATAAATTAATATGAAAAGTTAATACCCGAACTCTTCATATTTATTACTCCTTGATGTGACTGTGTTTGTTAGTCACGTTAAGGGTACTATACAGGTAAACATATAATGCTTTTATTGTTTTAGTACATAATTTTATCCTTTGTATTACATTTATGTTTTGGAATGTGAAATTGTATTTCCATGGAACACACTTATTTCTACATGTAAGTGGACACCTAATAGTTTATACATTCTTCATTAGAAAATGTTCCTCTTATTCACAAATGAAAAGTCAAAATTTGCAGAAGGAGACAATCAAAATATAATAACCCAGGTCCACCCCCAGAATTCTCATCCAGATACTGCTATGTGAAAGACTGTAGATCTTATAGGGAATGGGTTAGTTTCATATACATCTTCTGCCCTTTTCTGCATTGCATGAACAACAAAAACCAACTCTCATCCACTGAATGTGAGCTTTCAAAAGGAAATTGTCTCAGGTAATTTTATACATTTCCATTTATTTCCCAATATGACTTTACATTGCAACCAATTCAATGACATCAGTTTAGTGAAACAGCCCTTCACCGAAACAATAAACTAATGTTTAAATTTTGACCAAATTTGATCTGTAACACCTTGTTTACATTATTTTAGACCACATTTACTTTATTATGGAGTTTACTATTTCTTTTAATGATATTTGATGACTTTCACTTAAAACGTCATTCATATACTGATCATGGAATTACTCTGAATTTTCTGTAAACTGAATTGGTTCATGAAAATGGAGATATTAGGTATATCCTTTTTAGACTAAAAAAAAACTTTCAAAGGAAAATCATTTTACTAGATATTTTCTTTATTTACATTTCAAATGTTATTCCCTTTCCTGGTTTCTCCTCTGAAAAACCCCTTTCCATCCTCCCTCCCCCTATTCACTAACACACCCACTCCTGATTCCCTGTCCTGGCATTCCCCTACACTGGGGCATGGAGCTTTCTCAGGACCAGCCCCCCCCCCCCCCCAAAAAAAAAAATCTTAATTATGAAGCAATGAAGTCACTTATAAGAGATCACCTGCACACATAAAATCACAACTTTCCTCTTTTTTTTTTCCAATTTTTTATTAGGTATTTTCTTCATTTACATTTCAAATGCTATCCTGAAAATTCCCTATACCCTCCTCCCCTCCCTTCCCCACCCACTCCCACTTCTTGGCCCTGGCATTCCCCTGTACTGGGGCATATAAAGTTTGCAAGACCAAGGGGCCTCTCTTCCCAATGATGGCTGACTAGGCCATCTTCTGCTACATATGCCGCTAGAGACACAAGCTCTGGGGGTACTGGTTAGCTCATACTGTTGTTCCACCTATAGAGTTGCAGACCCCCTTAGCTCCTTGGGTACTTTCTCTAGCTCCTCCATTGGGGGCCCTGTGTTCCATCCAATAGCTAACGTGAGCATCCACTTCTGTGTTTGATGGATCTGAAGGGTATCATCCTGAGTGAGGTAATCCAATCACAAAAGAACTCACATGATATGTACTCACTGATAAGTGGATATTAGGCTAGAAACTTAGAATACCCAAGATACAATTTCCAAAACACATAAAACTCAAGGAAAACGAAGACCAAAGTGTGGACACTTCACCCTTTCTTAGAATTGGGAATAAAACACCCATGGAAGGAGTTACAGAGACAAAGTTTGGAGCTGAGTCGAAAGGATGGACAACTTTACTCTTTGGGAAAAGGAGAGGAAAGTATTTTAGTGCCAAATAAAAGTAACTTAGCTTTAAAAAATGGGTTCAGGTTACTATAACCTGGTGACAATTTCATAAATGTTTACAGTTATAGAACAAAAAACCGCAGTCTATAATAATCCATCACCCTGCAAAATGGCCCATCAATCTTGTGGAATCATTAAAGCAAGTTTTATTTGCTATTGTTGTTTTGATTTTGGTTTTGTTTTGGTTTTTGTCCAGAAACCAATTCACAAGATTGATTTCTAGGTAAGATCAAATTTAAAAATACAGAACAATTTACACAATTTTTTTTTCCTATAAAATGTGGTGATTGCTTGTCTGAATCCAAGGAGTTAGCAGTTCTTATACAGTGTTGAGTAGCAATTTCACTTTGCAAAGTATCTCCTATGTTTCAATAAAAGTAGATACTGGTAAAGTTCACATCCATGTTTATACCCAGAGTTTATGATGGATTTTTAGCTAAGGGTGTGTTTCTGGAGTTTACCTTTGGTACTAATGTCTGAGTTTAAGCATTCCACATCTCACGATCTTAGAAAATAAGTAATCCCACATGACTGTAAACTTCAGACAAATTAGAGAACATCCCTCAGTAATTAATCCAAGATTTCTGACACTGGGATGATGGCTCAGTTAATAAAACATATGCTGTTCAGTTTGAAGAATTGATTTTGAATCAAAGAACCATGTAGATGCTGGATACATTGTGTGACCATATATAACTGTAGCATCCCTAGATAGATGCAGAGAAATTCACAAGAGCTTGTGTGTCATCCAGCCTAGACAATATGTACAGAAAAAAAAAAAAAAATAATGGATCTTGCCTTGAGGTGAATGACACAAACCTGCATCTATACCTGTCTGTTGACTTCTACATGTATGTTAAAGCATGCACATGACTGCATTCACATAGAAATACAGGCATACATACATACATACATACATACATACATACATACATGCATATATACATACATGCATACATACATACATAAGCAAAGATCTCAATATGATATAGTAGAATTTACAAACTTTAAATAATATCTGAAGATTATTATTTTAAAGGTTAAAACAGAAATAATTAATTAATTTAAAAATAAATTAAACTAACAAAAAACCTCCAGTGTGATCTATGTGATTCATCCCTGTACATGTGCACATATTTATATTTGAATTATTTTACCACCATTTTAATCGAAATGACATTATCTCACTGCTTCTCAAATGTTAATACACTTATGAATCATTTGAGGGAACTTTTAAAATGCAGATTGCAAGACAGGAAGTATGGAGTGTGTCTTGAATACTCAGATTTATGCGAATTCTCCAGAATAATCTGCTACGCTGCTGTTCAGGAACCTTGAGTTGGGATGCGGGGGCGTGTGCTTATTTCTCTCCTCTGTGCTGCCATTTCTCAATTAAAGATAAAATTTCTCAGACCTCATCATGCCTCTGAACCTCTGAAGTCACTACCAATCTGTTAAACACATACATTACTTATTTTCAAAGAAAAAAAAAGGAAAAAAAAAAAAAANCTACTCCAGCCTTACCACCCTAGCATTTCTCTACACTGGGGCATCAAACCTTCACAGGACCAAAGGCATCCCCTCCCATTGGTCCCTCAGTCCTTCCCCTGAATCCTCCGTTGGGGTCCCTGTTCTCAGTACAATGGTTGGCTGCAAGCATCTGCATCTGTATTGCTCAGGACCTGGCAAAGACTCTCAGGATACAGCTATATCAGACTCCTGTCAGCAAGAACTTTTTGGGATCAGCAGTTGTATCTGGGTTTGGTGTCTGCATGTGAGATGGATCCGCAGGTAGGGCATGATCTTGATGGCTTTTCTTTCAGTCTCTGCTCCACTCTTTGCCCCTATATTTCCTTTAGACAGGATCAATTCCTGCTAACCCACTTACTTAAATGTCTGCCATACTCTGCCACATTGGCTTGGTTAAATACACTCATCACAGTGTACTCTTAGGGCTTTGGCTTTACCGTTCTTTTATGCATAGGATATTCTCAAGGATTTTAGAGTAACTCACTTTTTCCTCCTATTTTAGTGTCTCTGAAAAGTTAAATTTTCACATAGGCATTTGTAGTAAACAATGAAAAATACTATTCTCTGCTGAGACACCCTCTAGGACTATAGTCATCTTCATGGTATTTTTGCTTCTGTTTATCTGGGGAGGTGGCACTCATGTCCATGACAGAGAATGAACTTATTTGTTAATGGTTTATCTCTCAAGCTAGAAAACAGTTTTCCTTAAGTAAGATCATCATTAATAAATGTCATAATAATTTAGTATAGTATCTGAAATTACTAGATATATTTAAGAAGGTGAATGGAAGTTTGAACTAGGTTTCCACATCATCAAGGTAACTAGAAGGCCTCTGTACCAAGCATTATGTGGCAATCTCCAGGAAGAAGACAAGTAATAGTATGATTTTTAATCCACATAAAAGAAACACTGACAATAAGTCCGCAGTATAATGTTTTGCACAGATAATGGGGATGCTTAAATAATATAACTAGGACAAAATAGCCACACTCAAAAACTGTTGTATTGCACTGAACTTTGGAGTGGAAGCTACTTTGACTGCCCCTAAATAAAATGTAATTGCTCTGTTTCCTCTATCCCAGGTTTCTACTTAATCTTGCCAGACAGTTCATTATTCCTTTAACAACGGAGCTTTTTAAAAGGCTTCAGAAATCTAGAGTCACACAATATGCAAGAAAACCATTCTTTAAAGCCAGAAGATACCAAAGTAATTATTAGCAATTACTAGGAGGTCAAGCTGTAAAGAGATGCAGGGCACTGCAGGACTTAGGCTCTTGTACAGGTATGTGCAAAATTGTTCACGTTAAAGAGCTATTTAGGAAAAAAAATGTAAGTTGATTATCAAAGCAACTTTATACTGCAAAGATACATTATCTTACATGATAAATGCTTACTTCCTGTATGCATCAAGGAAAATTGAGGTTTTAAAATAAGTTAATGCTTCATATAAGAACACCTATAGAATATCATTGTGACCTTTATTGCTTAAACTCAGCTGTACATAAAAATGTGAAAATAAAATATTATATTTGAAAGAGTGTCCTAAGGGAACTGCTGAAAATGCCATTACTCTATTATTGAAAATGACCTACATAAAAGAGTATTATATAGAGGATAGCCCTTGGGGAGATGCAGCAGGTTACCCTTATAATCTAAAGTGAGTGTTTATTTCTCAGAAGACCTTGCAAATACAGAAAAAAACAGTTCATTAGCACATGTCTTTGACACATTAATTCATCTATAAAGATATAAGTACATTAGAATTTTGTAAAATCTATAAAATTTGGCAGAGACTTTGACAGTAATTTCCTCTCTGCCAATCATTGATTGCTTTATTTTGATGGAAGAGCAGATAGACTTCTTGGTAGGATGATCATTAGTCTCAAATAATTTAGTAGATATAATATTGCAAGATTTATCAGAGAAAAGTTATTATACTTTCATACTATAATGCATATAAAATACCATTTTTTTTTGGAGATGAAAAAGTTGTTGCAAATTTCCTGTGCTTTACCATTTAATCAAAACTGGCACAAAGCTGAGATTAATGGATTGTAGAGACCCCAGTCCAGTGAACACAACTATATCACAGGTTCTGCATCTATGAATCAGGAAACATTGCTGAAGAGAGAAGTGGAGAACTGTTAGAGTCAAAATACTGGCAAGTCTCTCATAAAACTCTCTCTCCTGGAAATGGCTGCTTAAGGGAGACTGGAATAGTGGCAATATGGATTGTCATGTGAACAGGTGCAATGGGAATTCTTGGGTGTCAACTTGACTGTATCTGGAATTTATCACAGCCTAAATAAGAAGGTTATACCTTCTTTTGAGGTAAAAGACATACCTCTAGTCTGGACCACTCCATCTGGTGGCAGCCTATACAAAGGATACAGAAGGAAGCCCTCTCTCTGCTTGCTTGCCTTCACGCTGGCTGATAAGTTCCTCTCTCCACTGGCATTAAAGCCTACATCTTAAAGCCTTTGCCAAAAAGCAGGTGAGACATCTAGCCTCATGAACTGAGTCTTGGATTGTTGGTTAGACAGCCATTGTGTTGTCATATGTGCGATATATGCTGCATATATATGTACACTTCGCAGCCTTACAACAATACACATGCATAGACATATGTACAAACACACACACATACACAGATACACACAAATGGGCAAATGGCTATTTGTAGTGTCTATTAGCATAGCAACACAGATGCTGGCTTCCAGGATCATTCACTATCACAAGCAACTGCTACATATTTCGAAGTCCATGTTAGTATGCTAGCTCTTCTTACCTCCTCCCCTTCCTTAAATTCAGGTCAGCTCATGAGGTTCCTTCCTTCCACTGACCTTATAACCCTGCTATTTTTGGCATGATCTCACTTTCTTGGCCTTCCCTCTGCTTTCTCTTCCTTTATACCTCTGTCCCCCAATCGCTGCTATGCTCCTGCTTCTTTCATGGACAGGTCCAGACTGCTGGCCATGTTCTTTCTATTTCATTTTCTTTTTGCCTCTGACTCTTCTCTCTCATATCTATAATAAACCTGTCACTTTAACAATACAATGGAGTGTTCATGTCATCAGTTTGTGTGTGTGTGTGTAAACGCATGCATATTGCAACAAAAAGAGGCCATCAACTTGAAAATAGAGATATCTTGGGACTTCTTTTACAAGGGGTACATGGGTATGACTGAAGAAAGAAAGGGAAGGGGAAATGATGTAATTCCATTTCTTTTAAATGCATAATAAAAACTTATTAAAATTTAATAATCCATCCAGATAATAATATTTGTATGGAAATATTTAGGGTTAACATGTGTTAGTAAGTGTAAGAAAACCAGAAAGGGGCTGATAATAATTTCTATATCTAGGAAGAAATTACTCAGTAAGCATTTTTTTTTTATTCTGAGGCATTTGCCTAGTTGCTTCTTTTTAGTTATTTCAATAACTTCAAAGGAGTTATAAATAATCACATTTACTTCGTATCTAAATCTGTTCACTCTTTACACTAAATATGCTCTCAGTTTCCAGTATGTATTATTAAAATGACTCATCTCTTGGGCATAATTGCGGGTTGATTACTATGCTAATTTCACTAATGGTACAATTTTATTGACCAATATGTTATATGTTACTCTTTGGGAAAATATCTATACTTCAGTTGGAGCCTTGTAGAAATGCTGGAACATAAACACAAGAATGCTTGAGGCAGATGGCAGATGAATATGATTCTAAACTATAGAAGATTGGAGACAGTTGTCAACTCACTATGTAAAAGTATGGTTCCTTGGTAGCCATAATTTGTGCACCTTCCAGGGCCCCTCATAGAAACGCTATAACAGAAAGCACTGACTGATTAGATCTTAATAAAGGAAGGCCAGCAATGGATAAAGGAAAAATAGGACAAATTCTCTAGGCCTGAAGAATTAAGGAAGGGTGGGAATCATCTATAATCTCCAAAGAACTGAATATTCATTCAGAAAGCCAGAAAATAACGACACCAGATAAAAACATACTTTCCAATGTAAAGGGAACATATTATTTCTCCTACTTAAATTCATTTCATCTCCTTAGTCCCTCACAGTAAAAGAATGGAAATGATAATGAAAAATGATTTGATCAGTAAAATTATCAACATGTATTATATTATATTGATTAAATTAATAATGACCCTACAAAGATTAATAATGAATTAAAATAAAGGTATATGTTCTAAAATCAAGAATTGATAAATGGGACCTTATGAAACTGGAAAGCTTCTGTAATTCAAAAGTCATAGACAATAAGACAAATTGGCACCCTACAGATTGGGAAACAATCTTCACTAATCCCACATCCCATAGAGGGCTAATATACAAACTATATAAAGAACTCAAGAAGTTAAGCACCAAAAAATCAAACAACCCAATCAAAAAATGTGGTATGGAACTAAACCAAGAATTCACAACAGAAGAATCTCTCAAATGACTGAGTAACATCTAAAGAAATGTTCAAAGTCCTTAGTGATCAGAGGAATGCAAATCAAAATGACCCTGAGATTACACCTTACACCAGTCAGACTGGCCAAGATCAAAACCTCAGGTGACAGCACATGTTGGCAAGGATGTGAAGAAAGAGGAGCAGTCCTCCATTGCTGGTGGAATTGCAAATGAATGCAACCACGCTGGAAATCAATCTGGAGGTTCCTCAGAAAATTGAAAATAGATCTGCCTGAAGCACCAGCAATACCTCCCTTGAAAATGTACCTAAATGATGCTCTACCAGGTCACAGGGGCACATGTTCCACTATGTTTATAGTGGTCTTATTTGTGATAAACAGAAATTGAAAACAACTTAGATGTCCCACGACAGAGAAATGGATACGGAAAATTGGGTTCGTTTACAGAATGGAATACTACACAGCTATTAAGAACAAGGACAACCTGAGTTTTGTAGGCAAATGGATAGAACCAGAAAATATCATTCTGAGTAATATAACTCAGACCCCAAATGGCAAGCATGGTATGTACTCACTAATAAGTGGATATTAGCCAAAAAAAAAGAAAGTACAGAATACCCAAGATACAGTCCAAATACTAAATCAGTTTGTAGTTAGACACAAATTAATCCATTCTTCCATATGTAAATTGGAAACATATAGGTAATAAATAGATAAAATGATATTCCAACAAATTATTAGTATAAGAAACTAGAATAAAAATTATTTAAAATTTCAGAACAGCCTTGTAAATTTATGTAAAATATGTTAATAAGAGGTGAATGAGCTAGATGTGTTAGCACATGTCCCCATCACTCCAGAGTCATAGGTATGAAGATCTAAGAGTTCAAGGCCAGCCTATCTGCATAGTAAGTTCTAAGAGAACAAGACCTCCCTATAAAGACTCTGTCTCAAACAAACAGACAAAACTAATAAAGAAAAAAAAAAGTAAATGAAATATACCAGTGTCTTTAAAAAACACTTTTATATTATAGAGATTGCACATTTATATAGTCTTTGTTTCCTTGGAAAACAAGAGATTGTTCTGGATATGCTTTATCACATAACAAAATGTTACAAAAGCTTGTGAGTGTTTATTGATTTCTTATACATTTTGGTTGTGAGCCTAGCCTTTAACAGCTGAGCCATCTCTCTGGCCCATCTGTTGATTTCTTTAATTATTCTCTGTGACTCAGTCTACTACATGAGGGAAATCACAAAATAGTTTCTCCTGGCCAAATATTATCGATATTGCCTAAGGTGTCACTTTGTTTCTCTCTAATATAAATGGAGTCTATCATAAAACTTTATCTTTAATCTAGGTGACTGTCAAAGCTTTCAGGATTTTTCAACTTTTGGTAGGATTTACAAAGTTAAGCTGTCTAGGAAAATTGGATTGAGTATTGTTCAAAATTAAAGACTCAGAGTAATTTTTTAACCTGATTGAAACAGTCTAAATTGTTCTCTTTCATCTGGAAATATAAAGAGAGCAAGAAGCATGTATCACCATTCTGTAATTGATAAGTCAGTTAGACATAACATCATGTCATTTGTAAGGGTATATAATATGGATTAAATATATATATATATATATATATATATATATATATATATATATATATACACATATTTCAATGGAGTGCTATTTAGATAGTATTACTTAAATCATATTAATTTAGTCAATGTAAAATACATGTGTGTAGGTCTTAATTATCTAAGCCTCCTATAACTAAAATATAATAAATGTGGTAATAGTTTAAGTGGTATGACTGGATCACTGCATGCAACTTAAGTATACTCCCTTTAAACATTGCCACTAAAGCAAGTTTTTTTCTCTATCAGAATGCTGTTTGCTAAATCAAAAGCTTGACTTCTTGGTGATTACTGACAGTGTATACTAAAGTATACTTTCCTGTATTGAATATGCTGCACAACTTCAGCAATGCATAAGACATGTGCCTGACATTGCTTGAAAATCTTACTTGATTGGAAACCTGAATTAAATTATAAATACATCCTAGTGATTAAATCCTGTCTAATCCGTGAATTAGACAACATACTAGAGTTCTCCTCAGACACTTTGCCAATGGATTGCTTTATGTGTTATTAAAACAAGATTTAAATGAATCAGCGTATTACCAAGGTAAGACAATTATATTCAATTGTTTAAAAATGAAATAGAAATGAAAAGAACAAATGGTGTTTTTTATTATATTAAGGGCGAGTTTTTCTGGGTGTCATGCAGTAGATAAGCTGAAATAAAGATCAGCATGACACAATAATTTTGTTTTTGTGCAAAACACATTTTGTCTAGTAATCATCAGTGCTCTTATAGGAATTATATGTGAAGTTGTCTTATCAGTCAGAGTCATATTGATGTTATATTGCACTTGGGATGTTTGTGAAATTAAAATTTCTTCTTATGTGTTTGATTCAAGTAGTCTCTATAGGTGAACAGGCTCCAAATTTTATAAATACAGAGTTCTTGTTCAAAAGCAAACAAATGTAAATAAATTCTGTAAAAATCATAGTTCTTTATAGTGGTTAACCTCCGCAAATGTGTAAGCCCTATTTGTGTGTGTGTGTGTGTGTGTGTGTGTGTGTGTGTGTGTGCACTTAACACTGCAAATTTGAAATTGCTATTCGGTGTTGCTCTTCTGGACAACTTGAAGTTCCCTCATCATGGTTCATGTGAAATAGATGTGTCTTGTTTCCTGCTGATTCTTTGTTTTTTCACTTGCATAGCTGCCAAGAGTCTGTTGAACTGAGCTTCAGAACCAATGGCCTAGAAATCCTTTAGGCCAGTGTTGCAAAGGTCTCAGTAACTTTATTAAATCATGAGTGAAGGTGAAAAAAAAAATGTGATCAAGAATGGCACGACTGTTATTGTTTGGAAAGAAAGGCAGCCTAATGCCGCATGGTTGTGCTTTTTTTTTTTTCCCTAAAGGACAAACTAGATTTATGCTTCTGTGTTTCGTTCTTTAATTTCCTGCTGGAAGAAAACATTCTGAATTCACAGTTGCAAATCCCTTAACAAGCTACAAGGCATGAATGGGGATGGGCCAAGCCACCCATTTTTCCTGGTTATCCCAGTGGCAGATGTAAAATCACCTATGATCATTTTGGCTGAGATGATCAGTAGCAATTGTGGAAAGGACCAAAGCTTACTTTGTCTCATGCCCAAGTATGTCAACTCGTTCATCAAACATCTGACATGGGGAAGTTCGAGTTGAGTGACAGCACTTAAGAAAACATTAGGGACAGGATCGCAGGGTGGATTTGAGGTAAGCCAGCATTCTATCCTTGTTAAAGATTTACCACCTTGTGCTGACACTTCTTTCCTCAAGCCATCTGCTCCCTTCATATCATTAGAGAACAAGGCACAGACCACATTTGTTCCCTGTGTTTACTTAGCTGCGTATTTATTGTTGAGTACATGATAGAATTTTCATTAATTCAAAAACCTGTGTGTTCTGATACAAAAATTAGCTACTTGGACATGGAAATTATATTCTAGGGGGGAAAAAAGCTTATTCTGAAGTAGATTCAATTACTTCAAAGTAACGATGTATTAATATTATAGATGCATGCCTATCCTTTTATTCCAAACTTTCCTAACAAAACCAGAAATATGAAAAGGCCCTATGCATATTGTTGTTCTCTGGCATTTGCTCATGATGCATCCAACCAAGTTTCCCTCGGGGTGTGTGTGTGTGTGTGTGTGTGTGTGTGTGTGTGTGTGTGTGTGTTGTGTGTGTGTGTGTGTGTGTGTGTGTGTGTGTGTGTGTGTGTATGGGGGGGGGTTTCTTTGACTTGTGTTACATACTGACTTTCTGGTTTTAAAGGCAAAAATGCAGTTTTAACAGAACTATTAAATAAGATCAGGAGAAAAAGAGTGACTATTACGCCTGGCGTTAAGATATTCAGTGTTTCCCTTTCTTGACAAGAATAGCAGCAGAGTTGTTAATTATGATACACAGAAGCACTCCTCAAGTCATGTGAAGTCCGTGGCCTCTGCACCCTCTGTCCTCTATTGGGTTTGATGACTAACTCTTATGGGAGAACAAGGAAATGGAACGTCAACAATCATTGCAAAGAAGACTATTCCAACCTTCCACACACAGCGCCGGCACCATTGGCTTTACTTCAAAAGCGATCTTTAGGGAAGCAATTCAGCCATTTTGTTAAATAAGAATTGCATATGCACTTAAGCCTGATACCATCACTTTTATTGGGTGGGCGGGATTGTTAAGGAACAATCTCAGAGCAGGGGTCCATTTAAAGGCCCTGGGACTTGAAGTCCTTTTTTGTCCCATGATTCCACCCAAAGTATCCAAGCAGTGAGAGAAGAAACAAAACATGATCCCTGATGAGGCTTAAGCATTGCAGGGTTTCATCTAGGGAGTTGGAAATCGAATGTGTTTTTTTTTTTTTTTTTTTTTTTTTTTTTTTTTTTTTTTTTTTTTTTTTTTTTTTTTTTTTTTTTTTTTTTTTTTTGGTTTCTCTTTTTTTTGGCAGTATCGTTTCTAAAAAAAAAAAAAATCAAGTATTCTGGGTAGCATGGAAGATTCTCTTAGGATAAACTGGTCTTTCAAACCTTTGTTCTTTTATTGGTTTTGTTTTGCTTTGGAACTTCCTCTCTTAAACCTGTGGTGACAACCTGTCTTGAGGAGGTTTTGAAGTGAGGGCTTAAGGTAAATCTCTGTTCTAGTTAAATCTGCCCTTCAAACTCAGCCAGCATGTCAAGATGCTTGCATTAAAAAAAAAAAAAAAAAGTAAAGACAAGATGTTTTCATGTTGACAGCAACACTATACTCCTTGAGACCACTGTTCCTATGAAGAAGGATCAGACAAATTACAGGACTCCATAGTGTGTGTGTGTGTGTGTGTGTGTGTGTGTGTGTGTGTTAGTCAGAGGTAATAACAACTGTAAATGTCACTACTTAGGTGCTTTTGACCTTTGTTTGAACATATAGACTGTCTTGCTTTCCACCCAAACTGAAGAATTAGCCAAAGCTGGTTGGGCAGAGAGCTCCTAGGATCCTCCTATCTCTGTCTCTTCTGAGCTATTAAAATAAGCATGGACGGTCATGCCCAGATTTTTACATAGATGATTTCAGAGCATAGCTACTCCTGCTGAGTAACAACCACTTTCGCTACCCAGTGAATGATTGTCTCAACTCTCTACATTAACTATTTAAATGTCCTTTGTCTCCCCAGCAGTGATGTTGCGATAGAACATCAGTTTTTGAAACACTAGATGCTCTGTGCACACCATTCTGAATTATCTTTGTGTTCCTGTCATTTCAGAGTCTCTAAAGAAGGACTCTGGAGGAGGAAGAGCAGAGCAGTAAGCCAAGAGCAACGGAAAGGAAGGCAAACTGGGAAGACCCTGAAAACCCTACGTGGCTCAGTTGTACTTTGTGATCTGAAAGGACAACACAGTGGCACTATAGCTGCACAGGCCACTCCACAGGTGTAACATGGTCCTTCTCTCACAAGCAGAAAATAGGTCAGCCTATTGGGGATTATTACAGATAAAACTAGGTGTGTTAGATGTATCCAAGACAATAGAGAACATCTCCCTTAATCCTATTCTTTTCACTAGGGATGGAGGTTTCAGAGAGATAAATGAATTTACAAAGGTCACACATCTATTTAAATTTAGTCCAAGATTTAGAGATTCTATATTGAAACAGCCAATGGCTATTATATCTCTGTTTTAGGCACAAGAAATGAATTTTAGCTTAATAATGGACATCAAAACAAGCATTTCAATAATGATAATAATAATAATAATAATAATAATGATAATAATAATAAAAATAAAGTATTATGTATAATGGTCTGAAGGACAAGGGCTGACACTGGTCATTTCATGTAGCAAAAACACTTGTGAAGATAGATTGACAGGAATGTTAGGGAAGCAAGAGAAGAATTAATGAAAATAATATCAGAGAAATAAAAGTAATTGTTTTCTTGTTTCTTAAGCAACAAAACAAATAAGCAACTTTACAAAAAAGAACAATACAGTCTGTCAGCTGGAATTACCCAGTCGATTAGTAAATATAGCTGAGAAATTAGCTGACAGGGAAAAATTGCCAAAGAGCAAAAATGTGCGGTAACAAAATGGCCAAAGTGAGACAGGGACATAGAATGAGAGACTCAGAAAGACAGTTAGTATGGAGAGTTGGATTGGTAGTGAGTTAGTGAGAAAATGGGAGGAGTTAGGAGAGGAAAAAGAATGTGGTCCATACATATTGAATGTAAAAGTTTTAAAAGACAAAATTATAATTACTAGAAAATTATAAACATAGAGAAGGGCAGAAGTGTGTGTGTGTGTATGTGTGTATGTCTATGTATGTGTGTATGTCTATGTATGTGTGTGTGTGTGTGTGTGTGTGTGTGTGTATGTCTATGTATGTGTGTTTTTGTATGCGTGTTTGCGTGTGTGTATGTGTGTGTGTATACGTGTTGTGTGTGTGTGTGTGTGTGTGTGTGTGTGTGTGTGCGCATGCATGCATGTGAATAGGGTCTGTAGTGGTTCCCAAATATCCAGTTGGCTTTTGAAGTTGTGACTGTAAAATTATCAACCTGCAAAACATAAGGAAGACTCAGAACTACACAGTGAACCTCAGGCAACTAAAGAGTGCTGAATAGGAGGATCAGTTTTCCCAGGGAAGAACACAAATCAATTATCCAGGAGCAAATGATCAGCACTGAAAACGTTCATACAGCTAACATTACATAGACTGCGCAGGTTGTGCTTATGACTATATTTCCATATACCCATACGTATATATAAGTAACAACAATTAAATTTTTAAAAAAGGAAATTAATTTAATAAAGAGCAAGAGGAGATATATAGGAGGACTTAGAGGAAAAAAGGAAAAGGAGAAGTGATTTAATTATATTATAATCTCAAAAATAAAAGAAAAATCTGAAAACACATCTTAAGAGTGGAATATAAAATTAAGGAAATTAAAATATTTTTACCTTACCAAAAATGAGTGAATGAATGAATAAAAACTGAAGGCATATGTAATTCCCCCCAAATCCAAGCTCTTTGATTCTCACGTTGTGATCTAAACAATGATAGCATCAGTTTGATTAATTTAAAGTGTACACTGTTTTGTAAGTCAGTCATAAGAGTGTGATGGC
>LR751193.1:154686-166939 GCA_902729485.2 Mus minutoides | reverse complement strand
GAATATAAAATTAAGGAAATTAAAATATTTTTACCTTACCAAAAATGAGTGAATGAATGAATAAAAACTGAAGGCATATGTAATTCCCCCCAAATCCAAGCTCTTTGATTCTCACGTTGTGATCTAAACAATGATAGCATCAGTTTGATTAATTTAAAGTGTACACTGTTTTGTAAGTCAGTCATAAGAGTGTGATGGCTCACATGGCATGAGCAGCATCTTTCATAGAGACATGACATATTGCTCAGTGGGCATAAGATGTAGGGATAAGTAATATATATATATATATATATATATATATATATATATATATATATATATATATGTGTGTGTGTGTGTGTGTGTGTGTGTGTGTGTGTGTGTGTATGAAGCATTTTGCATATTTCCTACATATTTTTATTTCTATATAAAATATATGTGGACCATGTCTATGGCTCAGCTGGGAAATCACTCAGAAGGCAAGCAGGAAGACTTGCATTCCTGTCCCAGGACACTGCCGTGGAATTTGCAGTATTGGTATGAGCAGAGAGATGGGTGGATTGTTCTGGCTCAGTAGTCAGCAGGTAAGCCAACTAACAGGACACAGATCTAGAGAACAATGAGAGATCCTTACAATGATAAAAACACAAAGCAAATAAGAGCATAACCTCAAAATACATATAAGGCAGCAACAAACCACAATGGAGAGGTAGTAGGAACTGATACTTTTGTCCCATTTTTTTTTGTTGTTCTTGTTCCAGTTTTTTTTTTTTGTTGTTGTTGTTGTTCCAGTTTTATCCTTTTTTTTTTTTAACATAGGACACATACTTGTACCTGTAACCATATACATGCAAATAGAAAAATAATTGTCAATGCACGTCTACATTAGATAATATTGTCTTTGCCAAGAGAAAGTAGTGATTCTGTCTGGAGATGAAGAATATTAGCCACAGATTTTGATCTTCAGGACAGAACTAATATTTGAGGTTCCTTAAATTATTTTAGTATATCACTCTGTTAGAACTGACAAGGTTAAATTTCTGGTGTCTTGTTTTGGTTTTGGCTTTGGGTTTGGTTTTGGTTTTTCGTTTTGGTTTTGGTTTGTTGTGTGTGTGTATGTGTGTGTGTATAAAATGTAGCTTAAAAATCTTCGTTTCTATTCTCAATAATTTACATTAAAATGTAACTAAGAAAGATCACTGTGCATCTGCATTTATACACAGTATGAATTTTCTATAAAATTGTCCCTGTTACATATTACAGTATCAAGGGGCAGTCACCCCTATTCACTGTTATTAATCCTAGTGTTTCGGGTCACTGTTAACAAATACCATTAGTTGTAAAGGATGTGGGAGAAAAATGTAGAGAATTAGCTCGCTTTCTTGATTCTTTGTTCATGAGGGTTGACCAAATTAGAATGCAACAGCATAAGTCATTACGTTTATAACAAAGTAAAATTGGCAAGTCTTCTCAACCGCTAGTCAGGAAAATTGATAGCTATCAAGACTTGTTATTGTTTTTGTTTTTGTTTTGTTTTTCCTTGTAACAAATCTCAAAGACACCTTTCATCTTAGCTTTCTTTCAAACCTTTGTTCAATATTTGGCAGTTTTGGTTCCTGAAAACTGCAAAAAGGCCCTGGCTTCCAGATCCCATATTTTCATCAATTCTATTCAAAATACAAGCATAATACAATTAGGTTCTTATCACCTTGACTGAGTCTTCAAGGAGTTTCAACCAAAGCTTCTACAACTATTGACTCATTACAACTATGCACATGCAACCTCATGAGTGTGCTTTTCCTGTGTCTTCTGTTGTCTTCCAAGTTTCTCAATTACTAATCTTCTGAGGTTAAAAGTCTTACTTTTTCTATTATGTTATAGCGACACACATTTATATTTCACAGATACAAAATACACTTAACACATAATTACACTCCTACAAGTGAAAGTGATGGCAAACATCTCAAAAACGTATTCAATTCTAAAACTTTATAGATTAAAAATAAGTGTATTAAATTTGTAAAAGTCAGCTTAAAATACTATGACAAAATATCTCTCCTTCACTCTGCCTAAACGCTGGGGCACAGTCAGATCTGTTTTTTCACAGACATATGCAGAGTCTGTTTTCTTTTTTCTTTTATTTCCCAAAATTCTTCCTTTATATTTTACCTTTCTGAACCTTAGGCCTTGTCTCTGTATGTGGATCTTATAAATTGCCCCACACTTTTAAATATCTCTTTAAACAAAACTTGAAATGATCACACTAGCTCACAGTTCTGACATGAAATGTGACTGTGTTTGCTTCAGATGCCAAGGAGAACAGTCCCTGAGCCTGTGGTCAGACTGGTATAGGTAAATTTTGGGTTTTATGATGCTCTAGATATCTTTGCTAATGCAAATATTTTACAGCGAACCTTGAAGGTAGAGTAGCACATTTTGTACTTGGTGAAAATCCAGGCAACAGACATTGATGCCTAAAGTTGTTTGCCTTTAACTAGTTTTGAAGGAGCTCACTTTCCTGAATAGAATCATCATAGAATTTTGCAAAGTGAACGCACTTAGTTTGTTCTGATGTGTGTATTCAGCATCTCTCTTTTTTCCACATGTGCCAAATTATGTCATATTTCCCAAAGAAGGCTTGGTAGTAACACAAAGTTTTACAATGTAAAGATATAAATCACAACTTCATTAGAGCATGGTTTTGAACACCCAAGTAAATACCTCTGTGGTAACACAGAGTAGATATTGGGGGCCTTAGATAATCTCTCCTTAAATTTTTCTTCTCCATAAATGTGAATTCTGATACCTAAATAATTATAATTATAATGCTGTTGGAAGCATCAAAACAATCTACAGTATGTGATTACTATAAAAATCAACTTAAAGTCATTAGCCACTGAATCCAGATTTTAATGCTCAATCTTTTCCAACCATGAAGCGTAAAAGAATTTAATCTTATTTATTTATGTCATCAATCTCTCTGAAACTGTATTTCTCTGAAATTCCAGAAACCTGTTTGTATCATGTGACATATAATTAAAAAGCCACTAGTTACTTATTAAAGATCAATGCTAAGAACATAAATAAAATATCATTGACCCTTCCAAGATCCCATTAGGCATTAAAAATAGATGTAGGGTACTTTATAATTAGTTGTTGAATAAAATCCATCAGTCATTTTATTTTAATCTGCTTAATTTTGCTTTCATCAAAGACAAATTTCTCATTCCTGAAAAACAATTTTTCAGGCATTGAATAAAATGTTTGACCAAATTATTATCATTTATTACTTCATTCTCTACTTTGTCAAGTTGCATAAACTGACCAGTGCTATTTTTCATATTAAGAAATAGTGCCTGTGGTCTATGATTCAAAGGGAGCATGCCATTTAAGCTCCTATATAACTTGTTAGTCAGACAACAAATATTATGAATACAAGAAGTCACTCAAAGGTATAATGATGCCACATATGGTAAATGAGCCAATAGTCACAGGGGCAAACTAAAGATGTCACATTCCGACTATTTTATTTATTTTTTCATATAGAAAATTAGAGTGATTAGACCTCATTGTATTTTAGAGATATTCTGACCTGTCATTTTTTTTCCTGTTGAGCACTAAAATACCTTTTGTGAGAGTTAGTATGTGTGCTTTAAGGGCAGTGGAATAGCTGAAATTATTTTGAATTGAGTCTTGTTAATATATATATATATATATATATATATATATATATATATATATATAACACACTCATATATGTGTGTGTGTGTGTGTGTGTGTGTGTGTATCTCTGTGTGTGTATATATATATATATATATATATATATATATATATATATATATGGATTTTGTAGATATCAGTATACTTGAGGACTAGCGTTGGTATTGTTAGAACTTAAGAAAATGATACACAGCAGTAGTGGAGGACATCCTAGAATCTAGAATATTGGCACTCAGGAGGTAGAAACAGGTGTTCTCAGAAACAGATGGCTAATTAGGCTAGTCAAATTATTGAGCTCTGGATTCAAGTAAAAAAAATAAATAAATGAAAAAAAAAAACACATGTATATTCTACCACATGTGTATGTGTGTGGTAGGTGGCAACCAAGCTCGGTATCTTTTTATCTCTGAATGAATGCATGGGCATCCACACACATAAGTTCACACACATCCAGGCATGAATACACACATGCATCCGTACATTTACATGCAAAATAGAGGCAGATTCTGTATTTTAACAGTATGTTATCATCTTGAAATTTAGGAATTTGCTAAGTTATGAGGGAAGAGAATAACTTTAAGGCACATCGCAAGGCATTGTTAAATAATAGGCTCTTCTACAAATGCAAATTATTTTGGTCTCTGTAAATTTATATTTACAATTTTTAGTCAAATATTTTCATCACAGTTGTTTATGTGACTAAGTGATGGGCTGGCCCTAAATACTTAACAGTTACTCGGAATTTAATGACGATGCAGGAAAACCTGGATTACACAAGCTGAAATTTTTCTTTCTAACCATGCAGTGCTATTCAGTCATTAAAAATCCTGATTTAATTCAGGTCCAAGATTTCAACTAGTGATGCCATTTTCCTTCAGCATGTCACTTGATAGCGTATTAACTAAGGGAATCTCTGTTCACTGCCTATCAGACTCCTCATTTCTGAGACAATGTATCACAACCAAGACAACCTCCTCAGCAAATGAAGTGTGCTGGGACTCCTTGTACGAGGTAATGTTTTTACTTGTGTAAGGAGTGGTATTCTATCTTTATTAATGCCTATGCAAACACTTATGGTTCGTTTGTGAGATCAAGAGACAACTTGCAGTATTGTGTTCTTTGCTTTACCATTTATGTATTTGGGTGTCAAAATTAGGTCAGTTTAGCAGCCATCACCTATACCCACTGAGTTATCTCACTAACCGTGGGCTTTTAATACAATATCCAGGGATCATGTTCTCACACTTGTCATTCAAAACAACTCTGGCTGTTCCTCATCTCAAAATAGTGTTTGTTTGTGTGCAGAGGTTGTGTAAGGATGCAAGACTTTGTAGGCAGACTAAATGGAGGGTGTCACAAGAGAGACTGTACTGAAATTATAAAACAAAAATGGGAGAGGGTGTTACAAGTGAGACTGTACTGAAATTATAAAACAAAAATGCTTTTTTTTTTTTTTTTTTTTTGGTGAGATTAACCAAAATGTGTAGAAGCAAATCAGGTATTTCTATTATTATTATTATTAACTATTATTATCATATGAAATTACTTCTTTTCAACGAAGGAAAAAAGCTTGCATAACTTTACAACATCTATAGCAAAAACATCTGGTAGCTGCTCTGAATATAAACATTTTATTAAGCACTTAAACTGCATCTTTTCACTGCTAATTAAATGAATTTAACCCAATTAGAGGATTAACACACTTTGTGAGTGCTCCACGGCAGGGCTGACTAAGAAACATTGCACTTCATATATAAGTTCCCTCACAAGATCCTTGCACAGAGAATGAACCATATAGAGGTCCACTCATACTTATTTTGAGACCTTCTTCTTGCTGGTACGCCTTGCCTTTTTTTTTTTTTAATAGCCTCCAGTTTAATAACATAGATCTGGATGTTCTTCCAGGATGCTTGCTCTTTCACCAAGTCATTGCTCACAGGGTCCCATTTTCCAAAATGAAAACTAGCAAACTTGAAGTGAGGAGATCTTCTGTTTCCTGCTGATACAGTGGCAGATTTAGAAGCACTTGTCTATACAAATGTCTATCTCAGCATGTCCTGCAGCAAGCAGGATTCTGCACCCACCAAAAGCTCTTGCCTGTGCAGCATATTCAGCCTGCTTCAGACACTCATCCTTTCTGCCAGTACCTCCTCTCACTCTGCTTCGCCTGTAGCCCACGGGACAGACTTGGTACAAGGTCTTGAGCTGCTTTTCTGTTCCTCTACTAAGACTAAAGGGAAAAAAAGTGATTTTCAAAACTATTATAAAATACAGCAAAAAAAAAAAAAAACATTAAGAGCAAAACTAACAACAATGACAGAAATACAAGAGGCCATCATTCCTTAACAGCAAAGAAGATCAAAATATCTTCCAAGTGAAGTTCTTCTGGGACAGTAAAAAAGTAAACTCAAAAGGCATTTGGGGGTTATTTTTTAATAAAGAGGAGAAACCTGCAAGTCACAAAAGAGTTCTATATTTTAAAAATGACTGCAGAGCCTTTTGGGTTCAAACACAAGGGCCAACATTTGTCATTTATAGGCTTAGTAAGATCATTCCTGAAAGGCTATTATATTATATTTTAAGCATCGAGGCTATTATTTAGAAAATTAGACCATCAGGCACAAAGTTGAAGGCTGGGAAGTTTCTGGAGAACAAATTAGAGCAATGGGCTCTTTTATTTAATCTAGTGGGTTGTCTCACAAATTGACTACTCCTTTGTAAGAGAAACTTGCAGGAGGTAGTATTTTGATTAGGGACTGGCTCAATCTGTTTTAGAGATTAAAGAATGTGTTAAACTGTACATAGAGAGGAAGGAGTGTATGCATTTCTATTTACATGAATATGGCATGTATGCATTTCCTGATATATTTTCAGTTATTATAGGCAAACTTTGGTACAGTATGAAAAAATATCGAGTAAACATAAACTTGTAATTTTTTAGACAACCTGAGAGACTTTTCAAGTTTGAAGCCTATCACAGGGTCATTGGAAATGCACAACATATGCAAATCTATTAATGAAATGATGATGCAATAGATACATTTTGTTTATTATGGAATGACTTTGCCTAGACCCCACAAATGCCAAAGGAAAAAAGTAAATGCTCACAATAAATCTCTTTCTTCGTTGGAGTTTCTTACTCAGAATAGCTATCATTTCTGTGTCAAAGGACTCAGTAAAATGGTTTAACATATTTTGTGGCTTACTGAAAATCTTGAAGACAGTGACTGTTCCAAGTGATGTGGTAGAAGATTTGTTGTTCAGAAAATACTTATCTATCCCCCTAAGCAACTTAATAATCTGAGATGTGCCGAGGACACTGAGTATCATGGCTGGCAGCATCCTCATGAACACTTCACTTTCGTGGCTATAAATGAATCAACAATCACAGTGTTTCCATATGAAAACTTAGGAATGCTAGGTTATTTGACAAGAAATCTACAGGCATTATACATATACCACTCTATGTTCATTTAATTTCTCTCATTTTTGCTAGAGGTTGATTTTTGGTGGCTTAGTGAGAAATACAGGATAGTGGGCAGGAGGATTCTACATTGCCTCCTCAGCCTGGAGTAAAATAAGCACACAGTAGAAAAAGCCATTTCAGATTTTGATAAATGCTATAGAGCAAAGGGAGAGGAGGGGGGCTATGGAAGCATAATAGAGAATCAAAGTTGCCAGCAGGTGTTTTCTCAAAAGCAAAGAGAAGGCTGCACTCAGTGCTTCTCCTAAGAAGATTCAAAAGCTCTCCATGCTCCTTGGATCACCCAGGAAAGAAGTACTTTCCAACTTTCAGAAGCATGTAGAAGTGCTAAGTAACTGTCCGCTGTGAAGTGAGGCTGCCGAGCTCATTCAAGGGAAGCAGGGTCCAGAAGTAAAGAGAAGTGAAGTGTATGAAAGGGAGAGGATGCCAGGTAAAAGGAGGCCTTTAGAGAAAACTCTCCCTCCATCTCTCAAGTGTTTTGCACAGGGTGATCTTGATTTTGTTAAGAGAATTTTCCCAGACCTCTCTATTAACCTTATCAATGGAATTCTGTTGCAATTCTTGGATCTGCTAGTACAAATCAGAGTTGTTTAGTGACCTATTATGCTAATTCTCTTTCAATAAATACCTATTCCACAGACTCTGCCCAATGCTAGGTTATGGGAACTTTTCAAGAGACACAAGTCTCAAAACTGAATAGAAGTCATCTATCACTGTGACCATGTCTGTGGCAGGGTTTCCTGGTATGTCATAAAGCAGGGAGGGAAGGTCTTCGGGGTGGGATGGATGATAGATTGATTATCAGATGACTCCAAGAAGACATACCAGTGGAAGATGTGCTTGAATGAGAGGTGAAGAGGCTGGGGACACACCTCACAAAATCCCATGCTGTTTCGCATGTAAATATGAGTGTGTGTGTGTGTGTGTGTGTGTGTGTGTGTGTGTGTGTGTGAAGATATGTATACTTATTAGCTCTTTTCATTTACATACTAAACAAGTAAGTGTTTGTCACCATTCGCCTAGATGACAAGCTCATTTCAATGCATCTCAAGTTTTCCTCTCAGCATTCATAGCATTATTTTGCTCTCTTACATTGATGGTGGCAGATGCTTGGTTTATATTTAACCTAAAGGTGCCATTGACAACTGCAAAGACTCTTAATTATGATAGAATTGAGAACATATAGGATTCCATAATGAGGAAGGCTGTCTGACTTAGACGTGCGTCTGTATAAAATGCCAATACAAGATAACATAAAGACAAGAATAGGGACCTGTTACTTAAGGCTGGAAAAATGATAGATGTAAATTTTCAGGGAAAAAAAAACTTGCAATTGATTCCCCACAGTTTTCTGATGGTATGGTGCTGATTTTATTTTGAATCCATTCCTGGATATTAACCATATGAGACATGGGAAAGCTCTGGTTACTATTCCTACAAGAATAGCAACACTAAAGTAGAAGTGGAGAACTAGGAATCCCATGATGATCTGGCCAGTAGGGCTACTTTGTTCTATAGCATAGCCACAAGAAGCTTGTGTCTTGACAGTGCTCTTTCTTGAAGTAAACAGTGGGCTCCAATTAAGAACAACTAGCTCTGCTTAGAAGTAAAACTGTTTTAGAAAGAAAACAATGTTAAGCAGAATTGCCAAATAACAAAATCTTTGTTTCTGACTCTCTCTCTCTCCCTTTCCTTCTCCCAATTTCTCTCCCTCCCCTCCCTCTTCCCTCTTCCTTTCCCTCTCCCTTTCTTGTCCCTTCCCCTCCTCTCCTCATCTCCTTCTCACTCTCTTCTTTTCATTACATTTAAAAGCTTTAATTTTTCTCTGCATCAGTGAGAGTTAAACTCAGGCTTAGGAAGTTATCCACCAGTGTACAATAACACAGGAAGACTGTGAGGGATGTTTTCTGGATTAATCTAAGCATCATGTCGAAATGTGTTCTTTGCTAGGATGCTTGAATACTTATTGGTTACAGAATAATGGGGATAGTTTCGGTGCAGTTTGCAAGAAAAGTGCAATCCACTTTAGGATGGAAAATTTTTTGTGCTAACTTGGCTTTTCCATAGCAAGCAGGCATTTGATCGCAAGCTAATGCTACTTTGAAGGCATTCATTACTTATGATTGACATTCAAATCCAGTATTTATAAGTGAAAGAGATTGCTCCTATAGTACATATGAGCCCATTCTGATCAGTTGAAATTCCGAAGATGAATAAAAGATGGCAGTCCTAAACCAGACTAGGAATTCTGTCTCTGTAGAGCAGGGCCAATAAATCCTTGCAGTCTGTTCTTCTATGTGCCATTTAGACTTGGCAATCTTCACAAATCTTTGAGCCAATTCCCTGAAAGAAGCCTCTTTCTCCATAATTTTATGCATATCCATATCCTTCTTTTTTTCCTAAAGTACCACACACAAAGCTTCATAATCTATGTCTTCGCTATTAAAATATCCCAGATCTGATTATGCCATTCAAATATTTTTCCTTCCTTATGACTTACTTTCATATTCACTTCATGAAACAACTGTGACACAGGGCACAGGCTCCTATTCTCACAAATTCTCCCTTTTGGTCATGGTACAAATTTAATGGTGGTACAAAGAAGAGATGATGGAAAGCCCTTCGGATTTGAACTTGTAATTGTGAGGGTAATCCTAGATTTCTAGAAACTGTCTAAACGCTAATGCAATATTCCATAGCAGTTGCGTTCCTGAAGTTCACACTACTGACTTCCATACATCACAGAAACCTGTCTTTCTAAACAGTGATGAAAGAACATAAACGAAAATTGGCCAAAGCGTTATAAAATTGTGTTGGTTATAAGGACAAATGCATCTAGACCAAACACCTATTTTCCTTCATTGATTTCATGGTTTGCTTTGTTTGATCCTACCACAGTAGAGTATGTAAAAAAAAAAAAAATGGACTGATTATTGAAATGGTAATTTGTTTGTTTGTTTGTTTGTATTTGGCAGCTAACATACATAAGCCCTGTAAGACTAGGTTAAAAAAAATCACTATTATATTGTAAGCAAACTCATGGTTGTTTGCTTTCACATATAAATGGTAGGATTTGGGAAATGACTCATCCTGTAAAGTGCCTACTATATAGCCATGAAGACAAGCATTCAGTTTTCCATTACCCATGTAAAAAACAATTGTATGACTCAAAAATTCATGTTAAAGATGCACATGGTTGTCTCGTTCTGACATCTTGTGAATGATGGATTCATATAATATTCATACGTTGTCTAGCACATTAGATTGCATAATAACAGGAGTCATAATAAGAATAAATAAGAATATAAAACAATGAAAAAATATGTGCATTTTTGAGTATTTCAGATTAGGTACTGTTCCAAATAAATGAGGAACATTATTTAACTTAAATTCTAATAAGATTGTAACTTGAACTTTTCACTCTTAGCAAAAACAAAGAAGAAAAATCAAATACATTAATTTTCATAAAATATTGAAACTTATAAGTACCTGGGAGAGGATTCAGGATGCCTGATGGCAAAACAAACTCTTTAGCCATACTTGTAGGAAAGAAGAAATGCTGCCTTACAATAAAATGTGGTTTAATCCTACAATTTTTCTGCTGGCTGTTTAAAAATGACTCTTAATAATAAATAACATGTTGACCCTTCATAAAGCAGTGAAATAGTATAAATTAGAAAGATCCTTCTGTGTTTGAAGACATGGTTTGGGAAGAAAAATACTGTGATTTTTGCAGCACAAGAGTAATGTATAAGGATCTAAATTTCGTCACAGCACATGCTGGAAAAACCCTACAAGAATAGAATCCTTAACAGCATCCTTTGGATCACAGCCTCATCTAAAGATAAGCAATACTCTGTACTAATGGATACATCATAAAATAAACTCTTCTAAACATACCAAGTTGTCAGAGGCATGGGCTAAGGTCTCTAGAGGTATCTATTTTCTCCTCTCAGAAATGAGAATAATATTTGAAGATGTATTTACTTGTGAAACTAAAGCATCATTAAAACATACATATGCATATGCATGTAATTATTCATCTTACCTTCTTGTTACCTACACTATAGCTTCATGTTGTTGGAACTTTCTGTTTCCTCAGATACCCCTGATTGTTTCTCCCTCACAACCCAACCCAGCCCACAAAATCCCCATATTCCTTCTACTCTCTCCTCAACCTGCTGACTCAGAAAGCCTCTAAACCGAGGCTCCAGTAGCCTAATTCTGAATTCCTAAAAGTCTTGAAATCAGTCAGAAACCTCTTCCCTTAAAGTTGCAAGCCACCCAAATCTGGGCCTTACGTGACCATACCTGGGCAGAAGCCCAGTGTGTGGAAATGAAGAGGTCACTTCAGGAACTTTAAAAAATTCCACTGGACCCCTCACTTTCTGTAAATGGAAAGTCATAATGAACATAGGCACCCCTCCCCTCCAGAAGGGAGTGGCTAATTACATTCCTCAGACCACAGGGAGGAGGGACCAACCACCTTTCACCTTTGGGTAGAGGAGGCCCAGTGCCACTCTTGGCCACCCACCTCATACCCTATAGACTGCTAACTTTAAAAGTCACATTGTTTCTCCACATCCTGATCAGCATCTGCTGTCACCTGGGATTTTTATCTTAGCCATTCCTATTGGTGTGAGGTAGAATCTAAGGGCTATTTTGATTTGCACTTCCCTGATGACTAAGGATGTTGAACAAATTTTTAGGTGCTTCTCAGTCGTTCATTATTCCTCAGTTGAGAATTCTTTGTTTTGCTCTGTACCCCATTTTTAATAGGGTTATTTGTTTATCTGGAGTCTAACTTCTTGAGTTCTTTGTATATATTGGACATTAGCCCTCTATTAGATGTAGGATTGGTAAAGATCTTTTCCCAATCTTTTGGTTGCCTTTGTGTCTTATTGACAGGGTCCTTTGCCTTACAGAAGCTTTGCAATTTTATGAGGTCTCATTTGTCCATTCTTGATCTTACAATACAAGCCATTGGTGTTTTGTTCAGGAATTTTCCCCTTTTGCCCATATGTTGGAGGTTCTTCCATACTTTCTCCTTTATAACTTTCAGTATATCTG